>JADRCD010210968.1:41263-65022 GCA_019843815.1 Montemys delectorum
TTCTTCTTCTTCTTCTTCTTCTTCTTCTTCTTCTTCTTCTTCTTCTTTTTTTACAGTAGTGATTCTGCATCCAATATTAAAATGTCCTCATGAGTAGACATTGTGTCTTTACATTCTTATAGTCCAGTTTAGCAGTGGATGTTGCAGGCATGCTGATAGGACATTGTTAGGACTTTGGGCAAGCATAGGCCCAGTGGAAGTGATGCTCTCCATCATCAGACTGTCCAGCATAGCTTCTGGTAAAAAGGATGCAATGATACAAAATATTCTATTCTATTCAGCATCTGGTGTGCTAATTTCATAGAAAAATTATGTCTCAGAATTCTCCACAGGACTTAAAGAGGCAGGAATAAGAGTCTATCTATGATTTGAGGAAGAAGATGGAAAACAAGAAGGGATAGATTATGGGCATTGTTGTAAAGTTATTAGATTAAAATTTGAATGTAATTCACAAGGTACAAGGGATTAAAATTATGAGAAAAGATTCTAACCTCATAATATAAATGATTTCATCATGCTCTCCACACCCCATTTATACAAATGAGTTAGTATGATTTAAGTGGAACCACTTCCACTGTTCAATTTATTCTCAGAAGCATGTTTGAAAACTCTCAGGTAGAAATCAGCCTATCTACCATCCTGATTAGATGAAATTCAAAGCTGACAAAATCAGCTGAAATGAACAGTGTGGATATAAACAGTGGTAAGTGATCGCCTTTTAGTGGTTTCTATCCAATTACTAAAGATGTAAGCTCTCTCTGACCTTTAAGTCTAATTGCAACAATAACAGGTGTCAAAGTGAGCACCTGGAGACATCCCAGAGAAGTGCTGTCTATTCTAGCTAAGACATCTGCCCACAGCCCCTAAGAGGTTTTCCAAAAAGTGCAGGATACAATGCTTGGCTTGGCTCTCCTGCAACTAAAGAAGTTTCAAAGTAACTAAAATATTTTTGCTTTATAACTAAATAAAATATTTAATCTGAGGTAACATTAGACTTTTTGGGAGTTCTCTAAGATACCACAATGAGTTCCCGTATATATGGCACACAGATTATCTTACTGTTATATCATTCAGTATCACTGTGACACACAGGTAACGAACCAATATTATTATATTATTGTTAACTGAACTTCTTACTTCAGTTTTTTCTAATGCTCATTTAAAAACGTCCTGTCTTTTTTCTTTTCCTGCCTCTCTACCTACATCTTCCTCTCTCTCCGTGCCCCTCATAGTGTGTGTGTGTGTGTGTGTGTGTGTGTGTGTGTGTGTGGTTATTTTGCCTGACACAAAGTATTATGGAGCTCAGAGGATTAAACTCAGATGTTTTAACCATTTTATAGATATTTTCTTAGTTGCTGCTGCATAAGCCAGGCTAGATGGCCCACAGGTTCCCAGGGATTCTTGTGTTTCTGCTTCTTATCTTGCCACTGTTACACTAAGGTTACAGGCAAGTGATACCATATCCTCTAATGTTTCTCGAGTATTCTCACACCTTGACTGACATACCAAACTGTGGTGATATGTATGGTAAAGCCTCAATGTCTAGCTTTAAGTGAAGTGTATGATAAAACCTTTGTGTCTGACTTTGAGTGAAATGATTCAGCAAAATCTTTGCTATGTTCAGATCAATCAGTAGTAGCTGAGAAATTGTTATGAGACTGTCTGAACCTTGAAGAAATGTTGTCTCTCTGGAAGGTCTCCCCTTGGTGCTGTGTGAGAGCTTGCAGCTTCATTAATCTTGGTCCTAAGACACTCCTCATAAACTGGGAGTTCTTTTGATTATGGCTAGTCACAGTCAAATGGGACTGAGATTTTTGTGGGCTGTCTGTTCTCTATCTTGTCTGCTTAGGGCAAGATAACCTTGGTAGCTGGTATCTTTCCCAGCCTCACTTAACCTTGTATGATATTTGAATAAAGTAACTGGAGTGAGCTGGCTGGGTGTCAGTTTTCCCCAAGAGGCTGTATCCTTCTGCTTCTTTGGAAAATGAAGGTTTAGCATCTCGGTGAGCTTCTCTCTCTACGTGGCACCTACAATGAGCATCCATCAATACCAGACTTGTTATGTCTTCTCTACGTTTTAGTACTTTTTCATGACTTTAATGGTTTTGAGGGGTTCTAGAATGGACATTTGAAGACTGGTTCTCAACTTGTTCTTTTTCTTATGTTTTTGTCAGAATAGTTCTTTCAGGGACAGACTACAGAGGTGCAGTGCAATTGTCAACATACATTAAAGATACTTGCTATGAATGTAATGTCATTGTTGATGTTCTCTGGGCTCACCTGGAGAAGGACGTACATTCCAGGCTGTACTACAGTGGATTATTCATTCCCATAAACCTCACCATACCATGCAACTTGAAAGCAAGTCACTAAGAGCAGCACACACTAAAGGAGTGAGTCATTCACTTCTCTTCCATGGAACAGGAGACATGGTGAGTCTAATCTAAAACAAATTATTATGAATTTGTGTAAGCATGTGCTAAGCTCATTTATTTACTTATTTATTCATAATTCACTTAGATCAGTATGGACAGGCACAGATAGCCTTTAAAACATAATGAGTTGCTATTGTTTTGTTGCGCCAATCATTTCAGCGTTAGCCAACTGGAGCTCTGTGCCCATTTGACACATGGTCATCGTTTTTTCATTTTCAATTTGTTCAATTGTGGTTCTGCAAGATGCTCGAGGCTCAGCTAGCTTGAGCTACAGAGTCCGGCACTTCTCTGAGGAGAAACTTGAAACTAGTATTAGAAATCAAGGTCTGAGAACAAATAATGTTTAAAATGTTTTTCTTTCTTCTTTCTTTCCTTTTATTATTGTTGTTGTTGCTGTGGCTGTCACTGCTGCTGCTGAAGAAGTACTTACTAAATGTTTGTGCCTGCATACATTGCATGCAAGTAGGAGGACTCCATTCTTACTAACCAGGGAGAACAAAGGGGGAACAAGGGCCACTTTACCCCATTTGCTGGAGAGGAAGATAAACAATATAGCTTTGAAGTGTCTTCTAATAAGAGAGACTCTTTCAAATCCCACAGCTGAAGAATTTTCTTTACCAAACTTTGGGTAGAATAAGGGATGGCACACTACAGGTCCTATGAACAGGAAGAGGAGATCTGGTTTGGGCAACATCTTGAATATACTGCAGTGTAATTCATATTTCCTAATATAAATATAAGGGGATTTCTATGCAGATAATTTAAAAATGCCTGGTATCCATGTCACAAACACGGAAAGAGGTAGGCTAATCAACAAATAGTAATGCACATATAAACTTAAATATTCAAAATATTATCATTTTAAAAGTCAACCTATTATTATTGTGATATTTTGCATTCATTTTTTTCTTACAAAAATTTGAAGTCTAAGTAGTGTTTTTTACAGACCATTTTTCAACTTCATAGGAACTACCAAAGTTCAAGTATTTAATAAATACTTGTAAGCCAGGAGTAGTGGCATTCACTTTTAATTCTAGCGCTTTGGAGGCTGGTAGATATCAGAATTCAAGATCATCCAGGTCTACAGAGTGACTTACAGGGCATCCAAGGTCACACAGAGAAACCCTGTATCAAAAGCCATACAAACATACAAATAAATATATGTGATTAAATAATACTGTTTTAAAGAATGCATCTAATGAGTACGTATAGAATGTTAAGTGAGCATGAAATGGGAGTGTTCCATAGCTTTACTCCTTTATAATGCCATCAATGCCTTCGTCTACAGGTTTATTTCCTCCTGTGTATATCCCTGCTTAAACTGTGACCTAAACAGCAGGTGACAAGTCAAAACTTTCTAGAGACTCTCATTACATGAGTCATAATTTTTGTTCATTTACCTGTCGGTTGTGTTCGTGTTTTACATTTGTAGCTAGTGTTTCTTGCTACTTCTTCTGCATGAGATTGCTGTAAGTCAGGAGACTAGAGGGCTCCCCAGTACTGTGCTGATTTAACCTGTTCTACTGCATCGTGAACCACTGGTGTTCCAGTGTGAGGATTACATTCAAAGGTCAAGGTCTAGAGCACAGTGGATGGATAGTGAGTGGTAGCTCAGAGACCAGAGGTTAGGCTTCCATTCGCTCCATACCTCTGTGAAGGGCAGCAGCCTCTCCATGGCTGTGACCTCCATTTTTTATCTCACATTTTTCAGAACGTGTGTAATCTGCCAGATGTGTTTTGTTCATCTGAAAAGGGCTGATGTGCTATTCCAAAAGGCACATGCCCTGTAAATGAAAACAATAAGTTTCTAAAAGTGATATGGGTCACATTTAAGAAATATCAAGACTTGCCCTGAAAACACAGATCACTAGTTCAGAAAGGCCTATTAATTTGCCATGTCCAAAACTGGCTGCTTACACTGGATAGATGTCCTAGGGATGGGCAGAGAGTATCTGCCAGTACAATAACTGCCCTTCCTCAGAAAGCTCCCAAAGAAAAGCTTCCCAGAAGTCTTTACTGGAATAAGTATACAGTAATCTGGTAATCTGGTTTTGTCTTTATTTTTTGGTTCAAATACAACTAGACCTGTTCTTTGACCCGTCCTTTGGAGTACACTTACTATTCAGTGTACTCCTAAGGTCTTCTTTCTGTAAGGTTTATTTTAGAGTGGTGCTGAATTGATCCCAAGCTGTAATTGTTAAAGAACTGTAACCTGACAAAAAGAATGATTGGGTGTGTGGGGGGGTGATAATGAGAAACCAGCTCACACTTCTCCAGCTGCAAGGGGGTAGTTTCATGGGACTTAAGCCTCTCTGCAGTTTAGTGGTCATCACACACTTTACAGACACCGGTTACAACCAGATGATTGAGCACAGCTGGAAAGGATCTGGGGATTGGAAAGTTTCTAGGAGTTGTGGCACTCTTCTAAAGTCTTGTCGACCCCTGAATGCTTGGCTGAGCTTCCTTTTTCCCGACTCCATGTAACTTGCTCATCATTTCCCTCGATTTGCAGTAGAGCGTAGATAGTCACATTCAGATAGTCCTTTGACCCGGTCAGGCTCCTTCACTGTTGTCCTGCCCAGAGTCATCTCCTTAAACAAACCATTCCAAAAAAATGAATCTTCTCTTCAGACTTGCTTCTTGGAGTGTCTAAGAGTAACACAGTGATTTGAAGTCACTGGGTGTTTTGACTTTGGAATGGAAATATTGTGTGGCACTGTGGGGAGGCAGAGCAGTGTGAAAGGGAGCCCTGCAGGATGCTGGTAGCATTGGCTGGTGCTAAGTGTTGGAGCCTGAACTGGACAAGAGGAACATTTTTATAGGAGCACAGGGAGGCTGCAGTAGCTCGGAGTCAGCAAAGGGAACAGAAGAAAGAAGTGGTAACAATGGGAGACTCATTGCACATTGCAGGAATTGAACTAAACAGGCAACTTGAAGATAATGGCAGCCAGGTTTCATCCTGTCTGAAACAGAGGGTAAGGTGTATAAATGGAGGACCTTGTATAAACCTGTGTTTGACCATACAGATTGTCAATTCTCACTGTGGATACTTTCTGTTATGGGTTCATGTCCAACATCTTTCCCAGTTCTGACTGAGAATATCCCAACAATAATGAGCTTGAGTTTAGGGAGAAGAAGGTGCGATAGAGATGACCAGTTTAGAGCAGAACAATCTACTGTTTCATTTTGTTCTTCTCATTGACCAGTCTGTACTAATCACCAACTACAGTTGGCAATGAGGTGAGAAAGCGGTACTGATTATTCACTGCTAGTGCTTGGAAGTTCCAGTAATGACCATAGTGTGATTGAAAATGGCTGTGGCTACTATGGAAACTAGTGTGGGACTTCCTCAAAAAGTGAGAACTAGATCTACCAGAAGTTGCAGCTATATAACAGCTAGAGGTGTCCCCAAAGGATTTTACATCCTACTACAGAGGATTCTATTCATGTTCAATGCTGCTGTGTTAACAATAGTCAGGAAATGTGAACAGCCTAGATGTCTATCAATGGATATGTGGGTAATGAAAATGTGATACACCGTGGATTTTAACTCAACTGTAAAAATAAAATGAAATTCTCTTGCTAAGTTTAAAACTGAGGTAACTTAGGTCCAATTCAAGCTTTTCCAAAGTGGTGAGATGAACCTTCGTCATCTCACTACTGATATTGAGTGAAAACACTCACTACATGTCAGTAGGTGAGTATGTGTGTTTCTCTCCATGTAAGGTTTTCAATATTTTTTTATTTGAAGTATAAATTTAGCAATTGAAGCAGGAGAAAATATCTTGAGTTTTATAGACTTTAAAACAAGATTATAAAAATTACTGACTTTAGAGTATTAAACATCTTAGAAGAATTAGTATGTTCTAAACTATTTGGATAAAACAATGCACTATCATAAAAACTTGAGTCAATAAGAACATCATGAAATGCCTAACAAATGGAATCAGGATTGCAAAATATGTTTTTAAATTGCGTGAATGAAAAATGTTCGTTGAATACTATTTATTTATTTATTTATTTATTTATTTATTTGAGACAGGGTTTCTCTGTATAGCCCTGGCTATCCTGGAACTCACTCTGTAGACCAGGCTGGCCTCAAACTCAGAAATCAGCCTGCCTCTGCCTCCTAAGTGCTGAGACTAAAGGCATGTGCTACCACCACCCAGCACTTTTTAATTTTTAAAAGGTACATTTTTAACAGAATAAAATATTCTTTTTCATGTAAATAGTTTTTTTTTTACTTTTTATTTTTCCTCATTTTTATTAGTTCCTTGAGAATTTCATACAATGCATTTTGATCATATTCATCCCTCCTACCAAGTCTTCCTTCTTACCTACCCAACCTTGTGTTTCTTTTACAAAACCCGTAAGTTTCTTATTGAGGTTCCCCTATCCTCTTGAATGCAATACCTCTCACTGAAAGGTGGCAAATCTACCAAAGAAGCTGCTGACCCCTGTGGTTGAATTAGGGAAAGGTGGAAAGAGGCTGAGGAGGAGGGTGACCCTCTAGGAGGACCAGCAGTCTCAATTAATCTGGACCCCCGAGATCTATCAAACACTGAACCACCAACCAGGCAGCATACACCAGCTGATATGAAACCCCCAACACATATACAGCAGAGGACTGCCGGGTCTGTGTTCATTCAGAGATGATGCACCTAACCTTCAAGAGACTGGAGGCCCCAGGAAGTTTAGAGTTCAGGCGGGGTGGGGGAGTGGGGGGTGGGATGTCCTTGTGGAGAAAGGGGGATTGGAGACAGGGAGGAGGTATGGGATGTTGGACAGTCTTAGGATGGATCAGGGTGGGGTGGATAAAATTTGGAGTGTAAAAATTAAATACATTTTAAAAATGATAGACGAATATAAACTATTTTCCTCCAAAAAAAATTGCTCCTATTGCTTCCAGCAGTTATGCATTACCAACCATTATTAAGTGAGGGTGGGACTTCATGCCCAGATGCTGAGTGAATGATTCAGTTGGCTTTGACAAACATTTACACATTCATACCACACAGGGTATTTTCGTAAGCTGAGAACATAACCTCTGCTCCTTCCTGATTGACTTCAATCACCCTTGATGCTAAATTCATCTATCTATGATGCTTGAGCTCATCTTGTCCTTGTGAAACTACATATGAAGATGGTATCTTACAGCACCTGTTATAGCATGGTTATATTCGCACCAGTACATGAATGCCATTATAATTTTTATTGTGGTTATAATTCTAAGCAATCACTGTCATCTGAGTATATAAGAAAGTGGTAAAAAAGAAAAATTACAAGACCAAAAATTTTACAATTACCAAAATTTCTTTAGGTCTAGGATATGTAAAAATATATAACTATTTGTTCCTACGCATATGCTATATAATTTGTAGATTGGCTTTATATTTTGCATTTATTTTAAGCTTCAACAGATCTTTAAGAAATTAAAACAGATATAGTGTATTTTTATAACCACAATGAAAACAAGCTAGAAATAAACAACAGAAAAGTAAGAGGAAAATCTCTAAATATTTGAATTAAATGACAAACTTTGCAATAAACAATGAGTCAAGAAGGAATAAGAACTGGGTTTTTACTGAATGATAGTGAAAATGGAGCCCATTACAGTTGAAAACCATTTGTAACTTGAATGTACACGTTCAAGTACAAGGAATGACTGAAAAGCAACACAACCTTTGTATTACACAGTTATCTTAACATTTTATTGGTAGAATTTTGATGTTGTTGTTGGAATTGAACCCAAGCCCTTGCATCTGCCGAGCAAGTGTCTTACTACTGAACTATCACCATAGTTCTAGGTTAAACAAAGGAAGACAGCAATAAAAGAGAAACTAGATACAATAAAGAACAGTCATGCTACTACAGGCATATCCTAGGAGACGACAGAAGATGGAGTCTAACAAGATGATAACCAAGTGATCATCTGAGATACAAAAAAGGTAACTTCATTGAAGATTACATGGAAATTGAAAGTAGCAAAACAGTGCATCTTGGGCAAGACTGAGTTTGTGTCACATAGTGTGACCCTATCAATTAGTCAAAAAGGAGAAGAGAAGGCAAATACATTTATGTGTTGATGCTCAGCATTAGTAAGCAACATTACTAACTAACTAACTAGCTAGCTAGCTAACTAACTAATTAATTGCAATGTTAGGAACCTGAAAATCAGACTCCTTTATACTCTCTGTAATGACACAAAAGAAGAAAAAGAAGGAGGAATTGTGGGATGACAAGAAACAGGGACATCCCCTCATTCCTCTGTTGTAACATTGTACATCTGCTGTCTTCGCAGCCTCAACACATTGAAGATGGAGTTAGTGTGTGGCCCAGAAGTCTTCCACTCTTGGATTTATATACCCAAGTGATTAAAAACAAAAGCTCAAATGATAATTTCATTTGTTGTCATGGGAACAACCTTCATAACAGCCCACAGAGGAAACAACCCAAAGTTCTATCAACTGATGAATAAAAAATGTGATGTGTCCATTACACAGGAATACTGCTGAGTTCCAGAAGGGAACAGACTACTGACAGGTGCTTTTACATAAGTGAACCTTGTAAACATCTCACCAAGTGAAAGAAACCAGACATAAAATGTCACACAGTGTATAATTCTATTTGTACAAGATATCCTCAAAAGGCCAATTTTTGAGAGACATAAGGCAGGTATTTGGTTGCCAGAAGCTGGGAGAAAGGATAACTAGTGACTGCTAACAGGTGTGTGATCTCTTTGGGGATTCGTAAAAATATTCTGGAGTTAACTGCCATGATGATTGCACAACCTTGTGAACATTCCAAAATCCCCAGAATTGCACACTTTAAAATTATGAATTTATAGTATGCGAACTAGATCTCAAAAGACAGAAAATTAGGAACAAATTTATCCCAAGATGTTTGAAAACATCAAATACACAGTCTTGGACAAACAACTTACACAAGGATTTTTGGAGAAATTCCAGGGTTGAGAGAGGGATCAATCAGTAAAGTGCTCTTTACTATGAAAGGATGGGGGCCTGAGTTTGGATCCCAAGGACCCATGTAAAAACTTGGGTGTGGTGGCACAGCTAGCATCCTAGTCCTGTGGAGGCAGCAGGGGATGGAGGCCTCTGGAGCTTACTAGCCAGCTTGTCTAGATGAACTAGTAGTGCCAGGCTGACTGAGAGACTGTCTCCATAAATAAGATGGAGCTGGTGATACAGTAAGACATGAGTGTTGTCTTTGGCCCTTCACATGCACATGTAAATATTCCCATACAGTTCAGCATATATGTATACATAAACATGTACACATATAACACACACATTAGAGCAAAAGTTAAATGGGCCATTTTCTGAAGAAATTGAATTCACAACTTTACTAGTTACACATAAAATCTTCAGTCTTAGGTTAGCTTATCCGGGAGTGAGTACGACCCCACGTATTTAATGAAGAGAAAATATTTATTATGAGTTCATTCAAAAACTGCAGTAAGAAGTATATTATTTTCAAGTATTTATGGAAAACCAGGATTGTTTTCATGCCAACACCATGTAATAATTTTAAGGAAAAATAAGGCTTACTTGCTTTTTGAAGTTCAGTGTAAACACATAGCATCCAAGAATGCAAGGATAGCTGACTTTAAGAATGGAGACTGGCCGGACAGTGATGGCGTATGCCTCAGCACTTGGGAGGCAGAGACAGGCAGATTTCTGAGTCTGAGGCCAGCCTGGTCTACAGAGTGAGTTCCAGGACAGCCAGGGCAACACAGAGAAACCCTGTCTCGAAAAACAAACAAACAAACAAACAAACAAACAAACAAAGAATGGAGACTGGCCAACCACCAGAAAGTTATCAACTCTCCTCTCCCGCTGCATAAGTAATGAAGAAAAGGCTTATGACTGACTCTGTAGGAAGAGGAACGTTTGAAAGATTTCAAAGTCCATGCTGTATCAGAGCACCTAGGAGCATAAAAATAGTGATATTCCTTCACTCACAAAGGCTCTGTGGGGTAATGCCAACCTTGAACTAGCATTGGCATAATAAGACACTGAGGTCTTTTATCTCAGAGTTGAAAATAATCATACATATGATCAATACCTCTAGCTAATACTTCACAAAGTCCCTAACTCGTGTGTGAAACAACCCCCACAGAAAGCAAGAAGAACATACTATTAGTTGTAAATAACATACTGACTTATGAACTAATTTATAAATTATTAGAAGAAATTAGCATGATGAGCAAAGACACTATTGGATATTCAAAATATACCCACTATTAAAAAGTTTAAAATTGGGAACCTAAAAGTATCATTTTTCAATTTGTCATATAATGATTTTGAGCAGAATTCACTTTGTTAAGATGTCCGAACATTTTTTACAGTTTCTTTTTCACCTTGATCAAATTCTCTGGATTTTTTATGACAAATCGCTTTTAAGTTTTATTGATTTGATTGTGGTGATGATGGTGTCATCTGTGTGTGTTTGTGTATGTTATGTGTGTGCATGCAGGCACACATACCATGGCATACACACATGAGGGGTCAAAGGAGAACATCTGGGACTCAGTTCTCTCCTTCCACTCTGTTGAACGGTCTCTTTTTGTTTTTGTTTTTTTGCCCTGGGTCCAAGCTAGTTTGGCTATGAGCTTGTAGGAGCTCCTTTGGTCTCTGTTTTCTCAGATTCCATGGAAGTACTGCATTACTGATGTCTGCCAGCATACTAAGTTCATACATGGGTTATAAAGATAGAATTCAGGCTGCCCAGTTTGCATGTAAGCACTTTTATCTCCTGAGCCATCTCTATGGCACAAAGTTGATTCTAGACATGAGAAAGACCTACAGTTTCTCAAAAACAATTTAAAAATAGGAGGCAATAAAAGTGAACCCAGCGCCAGCAGTATTTTGGGAGGGTTTCTGTTTCATAATGCTTTGTCTGGACATTTCTTACCTTCCAGGGCTTTTGTTTCTGACTTTGTACATTTACAGGATTTTTGTGTATTCAAGTGTGTGTGTTTCTACATCTGCATGTGTTTCTTGTGAATTTTTGTTGGCTCCTTTTGTTTGGTTTGTTTTTGGTTTGTTTTTTTTTTCTATTTCAATTTGTTTGTTGATTTATTTTAGATACATGATTTCCCGTGAGATGGCTAAAGGATGGGGTGTGGATTTGAGTAGGTGAGGAAATAGGATATGGGAGGAGCTGGAAGAGGAGAAACCAAGATTAAAATACAGTGATTGTATGAAAAAGAGTTTTCTATAAGTGTAGTACAAAAAAGTTGTAGGCTTTGAGGATGTTTCAGCTAAAATGATGCAAACAAGTATGTGTTGGGTGAGCATAGGCAGGTAACCAAAGGAGCAGCACAGATTCCTGAAAACAAAGGTATGCTGACACAGGGACTGCATTAAATATCATGGTAAATACAGCATGTGAGTGAGAATACTTCCAGTATATTATTCTACAGCAATTGGTATCAGATACAATACATCATAATTATTATGTACAGACAATTGCTTTGCAACTGATTTTTATTAAGGTCTGAAAGATGAAATAAAAACAAAATAAAATATATGAGAATGTATTCAAGATCTTGAGATAGACAAAATAGTACAACAGTGTTCCAAAAACACTAAGCAAGGATTTATGAACTGGATTTTACTCCTTACAAGTAATTCTATTCAGCTCATCAATAACCAACATTACCAGTAGTCAAGGGAGCTAGATAAGAAGACATTTTCAAAAGATAAATCTTACTTAGTATTTTACACAGTATGTATTAAGTAGCTTTTACATTTTCTGTGTGTGTGCTTCGGTTGAGCACAGGGCTTAACATATGGTAAGGAAAAAAGCTTTCTCAGAACTTAAGATTAAAAATCAAACATTGAATAAACATATAACACAGGGAAATACAGAAGCAGCAGGCAACAAACTTACAAGAAATATGTTCATCATGGTTAGTTTTCAGGGAAATGCAAATTTATCCACAACATAGTACCACAATGCCCCCAATGGAATTGTTCCAATTGAGATGATTAACAAAATTTCTATTGTTAAGAACAGCAAATATTTGGAATGTTCATAAATTATTGGCAAGAAACATAAACAATAAGACTTCTCTGGAAAGTTGATGGCATACTGAAACCAAATAGACATTTACGCCCAGCAGTGATATTTCTGGGTATATAATTGAGCAAAATCAATCACAGGGTCCCCCTGTACCACGCTTGGGAATATACCAAGCAGACACTTTGTCTTACTACTGAGATACCTGCATATCCATGTTTATTGATGCTCTATTTACAATAGCAAGAAAGTGGTACAGCCCAGATGTCAATTGACTGATGAATGGTTAATAAAAGTCTGGTAAATTGACACAATGGGATATTATTCAAACATACTGGCTAGAATGCATATGCTGGAAAGGGCTGTGTATGCTACCAGAGGAGAAAATTAATCGTCAATCTCACCACTCTGTGAACCTTGGAAACTATAATAATACCTTGCCTAATAAGATATATACTGGTGTAGTAATGGTGTAAAAGTTTTGGAAGTAACCAGTCACTTTCTTATTATATCTGAGGCTTGAATCTATGACAGAACCCATACCCAGTACAGTTAATAAGGACGAGAACTTGTGGCTATACAGATAATAGGCTTTATCTAACTAGGGAATATCATAATGCAGTTTGTCTGATAAATGGACATCATATTAAAATGACTCCTAATGACTTATTGCTATACTCATAGATCAGCTAACTTAATTAATTTTTACTACTTTTAAGCATTTGCGTATACAGATATGTGTTCATAATATATATTACTGTAGGTTTCCATACAAATTTTTTCAAAAAGTCTTTAATGAGAGTTGTCCCTGCCAATTTCCCTTCTCCACTCTGCTTTCTCATCCACTATGACAATTTAACACTTCCTGTTACATCATTCTTTCAGCCCTTTATAGCACTGTTTTTGTTTTTGTTTTATTTGTTTGTTTGTTTGTTTGTTTTTAGTATAGAATAAAGTTTGTTTGTTTTTAGTATAGAAAGGCAGAGAGAAGGAGAGAGTAGAGAAGTAGGGGACGGCCATTACCACACGGAGAGAGGAGGGAACAAAGGGGGAAGAGGCCAGGGAGAGAAGCAGGAGTAAGAGGGGAGAAGCAGGAGTAAGAGGGGAGAAGCAGGAGTAAGAGGGGAGAAGCAGGAGTAAGAGGGGAGAAGCAGGAGTAAGAGGATAGCACTGTGTTTTGTCACTCTCCCTTCAATGCCCTCCCACAACATCCCGAATTCTCTGACCTGTAGTTTATTCGAAATGGAAAACACACAACTAAGGATTGAAAACTAACAACAAGACATTTGTCTTTCTGCATCTGTGTTATTTTACTCACAAAGATTGTTTCCAGCTTCTCTTGTTCAATTGATCTTTTCTCCATTTTGTTTTTAAAATTTGTGTGAGGTGGATCCACACATAAAGTTCTTTGGGGTTTCTTTTTGAAGCTATAAACAAAATTTTATTGTGAAGCCACTTTTAAAGGAAAATAATTTTCACAGGAGCCATAGCACAGTCTTTTGATATTCCCATATCAGTGACAGACATAGAAAGGTAAGAAGATGTTTTATGAAAGAGGTTAAGAAGTCATAGATTTTGACTTACAGTTCGAAAAGATTCCACTTCTGAGTTTCTGAACCTCAAGACTATAAGATAACAAATACTACACTGAAAACATTTAAGAGACAGGTATAACTGAATAGGGTGTTGCATCTAAAACCAACATAGGGTCTCATCGTATAGCCTTGCCTGATGACATTGAATTCACTATGTTGACCAGAGTAGCCTTGAACTCCCAGAGATTCATCTATGTTTGCCTCCCTATTGCTGGGATTAAAGGTATGTCCCACCACACCTGGCAAGTTTATTGAGCTTTATAAAAAAATATTGAATGTATTATTTACAAATCAACAAGCAAAACCTTGTAGGAGTAACAAATGCACAATACACTTCACAATGGGTATATTTAGAGTCTGTCTTCATCTTTTTGCATGATGATATGCTAAATAAGTCTGTAACTTATTTGAATTATTTTTAACTACAAAAACAATTCCATCACGTGAAAATATAAAGCTAACAATATACTTCATTTATGACATAAGATATTTGCTTATTTTGACAGTGGAAGTCAAAATAGAATTTGTCATATTGTGGTCTACCTAAATATGCTATATTTTTGTCAGTAAAGTAATTTTAGGCTGTGCTGTTTTCACACAATAACTTCAGATGTTGCAAATATTTAGAACTTATAAAATAGCACTGTGAATAATTCTGTTTTGAAATATTTAACAAATACGATTGCTAATTATATGTGAAGGGCAGAAGTTACACTTCAGGAAGTATTGTTTGTTATTTCTTTGCAATAACTTTGTTTTGTTTATACAGTTTCAGAGAACTGAAATACTCAATTGAATCTTGATTAACTGTTGAATTCCAGATACTGAAAACATGGAACCTTTTCCAGAATCTTTGGAAGGAAAGTCTGATCCCTCTCGTCTCCAGTGAGTCTCAGCTTCCGCATCTGCCTGGTCAAAACACTTGGAAATTTTTCGAGAATTAAGACAGACTTTTGCAATGGCTGGATAGTCTTCAAGTATTACATTTGATACATTGCTGGATAGCTTGAAGGGGACTTTTATAAATTATACTGGGGATGCTTCCTGCTTCAGTACATTATATGTAACATCTCCTGTTATTAATTGGTGAGATTTCTTTAATCATTTTGAGGTCAACTCAGGACAAGAAGCAACAAAAACAGGTTTCAAGACTGTCTTGGCTTGGGATTTGAGACTCTGTGGGTCAACATGACATTTCCATTTTTGCATGCAAAGAAAACACACAGTGTCCATTTAGGCTTCTCTTCCACACTTTCTCTTCTGAACTGCAGCATTTTCTGGTTTATAGTTTTTAGCATTTCTAGTCAAAGAACAGCACATTTATTTTGAATGGAGAAAGGCCCTTCAAGTTATAGGAAAAAGAAAGCAATTCAAATGGGCAGAATTCCATGAAAAATTGCTCCCCCCCCCACATCCCAAATTCTTCTTGACTGGAAAATATGACTATTGTACACAGCACCTTCAGCCATAAAATGTGTGTAATACTGGATAAGTAAGAATACCTTTTGTTTGGATAGCAGCATCCTACCCATACAATAGAGCTTTTCACAATATAAATTCCATATCTTCAGTACATATTAAAATCATCTTTAAAAAGGTTTAATTACGTCAATGTCATCTGAATTAATGTGTTCCATGTGTGTGTGCTGCTAAAATAACTTGTAGGACACAGCAAAGAATCCTCAAAGAATCCTCATCTGTGAACTCAGGGCAACAAAACTTCCTTTCAAAGCTACTTCAAGGGAAGGGTGCAAGCACAAGGAAGATGCTCCCCGTGGCTGTTGTGTGGGAGCTTCTAAGCTTTATTCCATCTATCCCTACTGTCTTCTTCTAAGACGAACACATTTATTACCTTCCTGTTCTATGACTCTGAGAAAATTGGAAGTGACGTGAACCTACCAACTTAAAGCTAGACGGTGTTGTCTTTATACCTACGCTCCTTTGGAGTTGTAGTAATTTGGATAGACTCTGGACCTCTAGAGTGCAGCGGACCAACCATAATTAGTTTGCATGATGAAAGGAAACAATTTGTGGTCAGGATACATCCATTATGTAACTAATTTTATATACACTTGTGCTTAACTAATATTCTTTAATATAAATGAATCACCTTTTTAGTAACAAAAATAAATATGAGGATTTTTTTCCACAGGAGAGGTCAATCTTCTGTGGACTAGACGACCAAGGCATTAATAAGCCACACCTGCAGAGAATGCACTCTGGGGATTGTTAAACAGCACTGTCTTAAGCATGCTTAGTGTTCTTTCTACATTTGTAGACCTGTTTCCAAATTGCTCACAGATTGTGAAAGTGCTAATTGGCAGTGCTCCTGTATTGGTTCAGTGACTCCCACATTCTCTGGCAGTTGGTTCAGTTAAAACATAAAACTACTAAAGGTGCTGTTTTAACTAAAGTAATTTAGATAGTGTTTTGCTTGCTAATTTGGGAAGCTATCTTATGCTCAAAACTTCAGTGACTCCTGAAATTAACTTGGCCAGCATTATGTTTACATCAATTACCAAACTTAAAATTTGGAGTAGAAAGTATAAAGCTAGGTGAACAAGGTAAGATGAGGTTTCCAGATACGGGTAATAAACAAAACATATTTTAGAATTTATTGCCTTTTCTTTGTTTGTAAATATGTTGCAAATATACATAATTGCATGGGCATCAGTAAGCACACTGGATATAAAGTTGGAAATTATATCTTACTTTTGAATGTGTCCAGGAAGATGCATCAATTACATTCGAGTAAGTGGATATGGTACCCAATTCTTCTCTCTCCTCATGTCCCTCAGCATGTTAGAGAGAAGAAGGCCACTGGGTGATATAAAAGAAACTAAACACTCGGAGCAGGACTAGGGCTACCTGCTCCAAGTTCTTAGGAAGTGCTTCCAGATGTTGCTAAATCACTGGGTCAGCATCTGGGAGAAAACTGTGTCCTTTCAGCTCATGTTAAACATAATCTTGAACTTGGAAGAGAAGGAAGTTTCTAAAACTGGAGAGTATTATTACATCAGGAGGTATTACCTGTAACAGAAGTTAAAGAAGGAGGAAGAAAGGGGAAATTTTACCAAACATTTAGAATTATTTTTTGTCAAGTATTACCTAATATGTCTCCATTTTTAAATTAAGAAAAAAAAAAACCCACGAGAGTTGGAGATTCTCTGAGTCATAGTATGGAATGATTTGAAGAATGTTTGAGCATTTTATTGAGTCTGTGATTCTTTTCCTTCAATAGTGAAAAGCATGATTAACTTTTTTTTTCACTAGAGTTACAATAAAAAGAAGTTAGTAATCCTTTACAGTTAGTTTATTTTAGCACCATTTTGATATGGAAACATTATATATACCTCATTTAATCAGATGTATATATAAAACTGATTATATAAGATTTCCTCTTGCCCTCTTTATTTCACATTTAAAAAATATTTAATGAGTCTATGATGTAAAAAATGTATATGACACCTTTAAAAGGTAATTTTGTTAATTCTTTGAACATTGCAAATAGCACTTAATTGGCTATTCTTTTGGAAGTCTTAGGAGAATCGAATGAGGACAGTGGAAGATCAATACATGAGATTTCAGAAGGGAACAAGGATCTATTAACAAATGGGCTAGAAGCTATTTGTGTGATGTTCTGAGGAAGAATCTAGGAACATGCATTGGTATCCTAAGAAATTAAGTAGTGCTGAATTTGAAAGAGATAGGTGAATGGTTTCTATGGGAGATATTTCAAAACAGAAAGGAATCCAGGCTGAGGCATAATTATTGTTCATCACTTTTATCCATGTCTCCCATGAAAAAGAACAAATAGGAAGAAGGATATAAAAATGTATGCTTTAAAAGAAAAGTTTGTGCAACTTGTAGCCCCTGCACATTCTGAAAAGGAGTCAGCAATTGTTAGGGTGAAAGCACCTGCCCAGCGAAGAACAGTAGGAAGAGCTTCCTGAGGGCAGGAGCTCACCCACTAAAGGTTTCAGGTTGTGAAGACTCAAATTCACGTAATGACAGAGTGTAGACCGAGGACGCTGCTGAAAAGGTTGCTTACTCATTGAAAACAATTGAGTAGAAGGTTTTCTTGGGGTCTGCACACAGAGGATACTTCAGTTGCAGTTCAGGTTGGCATCAGAACTCCACAACAGCATCTACATGGGACTTGTTTTGCAAGCATGAAAGATGCGAGATTGAAAGAGGCATCTTTTTGCATCCTGGTTCAACAGACATTTTGTGGTTATAGCAGAGTCTGTTTCCCCTTGGGCAGTTCCTAAGGGGCCACTGCATGAAACTTCGAAGGTAAAACCTAAGTTACAAGGAAGAGTCCGGGATGTTGGAGAGCATAAAACAATAAAACAATAGGAAGTCTACACAGAAAAGCTTTGGGCAAAAAGTGGAATGATCCCAAGACAGATGCTATATATACAGCACTCTGTAGGCCAAAGGGCTGGAAGGAAATGCCCAAGCCTTTTAGAGCCAAGATGATGTCATTATACGCCTTAGCTTTAATGTAGTGTCCTAGGATTTGATATTTTGCTTTTACTTTGGCTAATTTATTTCGTTGCCATTCTTCTGGAATGTGCCAGCCTATGTTGGAAGAATGTAAATTGCTCTTCAATTTGAACAGAGATTCACTGTTAAAAGATGCTCAACTATACTTTTTAAAGTCGGACTGAAATCATTTTACATTATGAGATAGCCATGAGCCTATGGGGATAACATGGAAGGTTATGGCTCAAAAGTGGTAGATATGAATTTTAAATTGATAAAAGTGGACTTGTAATGGTTAATACTGACCTTCAACTTGACTGGTTTTAGAATTGCTAAGGAGAAAAACATGTTTCTGAAGGATTGTCTGCATTGGATTAACTGAAGTGAGAACTGTCCTAAGTGTGAACGCTACCATACTTTGAGTTGTGCTCCTGAACTGAATAAAAAGGAGGAAATGAAGTAAGTACAAGCATCCATCTCTCTCTGCTGCCTGATGGAGGATATGACGTGAACAGTCACCTCTCACTCCCACCACCTTAATTTTTCCATCATGCCTATGGGCAGTGTCATCTACTCATAGACACCTGAATAGGGCAGTGGGGGATAGGACAGACACATACAGAAAAGCTTGGTTCAGGTAGGCCATGCTCATTTTAATGGAGTGGCTTCAACTCTGTAACATCAACTCAGAATATCAGCATGTTTGCTTATTAGGTACACCAGAAGGAGGCTTTAGCAGATCTCAGTGGGAGGGGTTTAGTAGAGAAGCCGTCTCAGGCTTCTCTAGGAGGAGAAGGAAGAGGGGCGGAAGGAGGAAGGAAGGAGGAGGAAGTTGGGGTGTCAACAGGCCCACAGGGACCAGAGGAAGGCTTTGCCAATTTCTTTCCAAGGCATTGGCCCTTGTCCATAACACACATTCTATCAGGGCTTCCTCAGCTCACCCCACATCATGATGGACTGGACTCCTTCACTTTGCGCCAAATTAAACCTCTTATTCATTAAGTTGCTTTTATCAGGTATTTTCTCACATTAACATGAGCTAATTTGTGAATTTATACTTCTTATCATTCCTTTATCCTGTGTGCCTTTTGATTTCTGTTATTTAAGCTAAAAATCCACATGCTTAGCTTACAACTCAAGGAAGTCAGTGGAATGTAATCGGGCTAATGGCCTCTGGAAAAGTCTATAATCGTACGGATAAAATTGGGAGAAGGCACTCACTGTCATGCTGTACTTTGCATCAGATATTTGGGTGAAACAATGAGGAAAGTAACTATAAAATCCAAACTATAATCAAAATACTGAGATTTTGGAAATTAAAAACCATCTTGCTTCTCAGACTTTTCAAGTCAATATCTCTGACAGAGGAAAGCTAACATCAACCAGGTAATCCCAATATACAGGGATACATAGAGAAATTCTGCTAGAATTGACACTTAGAAACATATGGGATGCTCTAAAAGTAAGCATGTCCACCTCCCACCCATAGACACATATATTTAATTGATGAGATGTAATAGGGTCAAAGTTACCCTAGTATGAAAAGTTTTAGAATTCCCCATTCTTATTCTTATGTTTGTCCAGAATCATCTGAAGCATTTTTAAAAACAGTTTTTGGGTCACACTCAAGAGATGTTGATTCACTATATCTTCACCAATATCCTAAAGCTTCTGAAGAAGTTCTTGGATGCTAACACTTGTCTTTCAACAATGGCTTCTCTTAGAGCAGTGGCTCCTAATTGTTACTCGGGTTAAGGTACTGGGTCAGTCAGTCTGGAGTGAAACTGCAGTTGCACCAAGCCTCCAGGTGGTCCTGTGGACAGAAGACTACTTTCTCCCTAAGAAAGGTGGTGAGAGCCCCCAAAGGACTCATTGATCAGAAACATGAATAGCTAGAATGTTCTGCAGGCTTAGTTAGAGGGCTGGGAGCTGTCAAGCATCACATCCACTGCAGCTCAGCTCCCTCTCTCAGCCAGTGATCTTGCTCACCTAACTGTGGAAAAGCATATTAATTCACAATGACTTATGTAAGACTAGAGAGGAAGATCAGTACATTTGGGTCAGGAAATTCCTTTTGTAGTATGCAAAAATCACAAGAAGTCCGTGTGTTGGAAGGTTGCCTAATGAGCCTTAAACAACTTAAGAATTCACGGTTTATAAAACGTTTCTCAGATGAAGTTGGCTGAGACAGTTTCATCCACTGAAACTTACTTTACTTTTTGCCAAAAGATATATGAATTTCCTTTGTTAAGATACAACTCTCCATGAACATATCTGATAAGCCTGCTGAGATAACTCCCCTTCAGAAGAAGAGGCAGGGTTTTGGTCCCTACAACCTTTGAAATTAAGACTAATGACTATGAAGATGGAGTGACACATGCCAAATGAAGACTGAGATTATGCATTCTATTGAAGCTTTTATTGCTTATGATGAAGTTATTCTCAGTTTTCTTGATGAACTCAAAATAATTGTTTGGGCTTTTGGAAATGAAAAATGAAGGTATAAAAATAATCAAAATTGTAGATACTTCTAGAAGCTATGAATCATTCTCAGATGATAGCTAATGAGAAAACAAGGACTCCTGTCTTATTACTACAATAAGCTGAATTGTGCCATCAACCAGAAAGCAAGGGGTAGTATTGTCTCAGAACCACTATAAAGCAATGCACAGCTAATGGTTGAATTTGGCTAATAAGACCTGACCTGGAAACTCTAAGAGCTGATAAACACTTTCAGCAAAGTAGCAGGAAACAAAATTAACAAGAAAAGAAAACAGTAAACTTCCTATATACAAATGACAAATGGATTTGAAAAAGAAATCAGGGAAACACAAAACGCTTCCACAATAGCTTTAAAAGTATCAAATATCTTGGTGTAATAAACCAAGAAAGTGAAAATTTTATATCAAATTTTTAAGACATTAAAATCAAAATGTTAAGACATTGAAGAAAGAATTGAAGAAGCTATCAGCAGATGGAAAGATCCCCTATGCTCATGGATTGGTAAGATTAATATAGTACAAATGGCCATCCTATCAAAAGCAATCTGTAGATTTAATACAATCTTCATCAGACTTCCAATAATATTCTTCTCAGATCTGGAAAGACACAGTTCAGCTTCACATGAAAACACACACACATACACACAAAACCAAACAAAAACCAGCTAAACAAACAAATAAACAAACAACCCAAGGATATCTAAAATACTTCTGAATGATAACTGAACTGTTCCATGGCATTGCCACAACAGACATGATGATAAATGAACTAGATTGAAGACCACACCTGTGGATGGCTGATTTTTGATGAAGGAACCAGAAATGCACTCTGGATAAAAGACAGCATCTTCAACAAATGGTCCTTGCTGAACTTGATGGCGGCATGTAGAAGAATTCAAACTGTCACCCTTCAGAAAACTCAACTCCAAGTGGATCAAAGACCTAAACATTAAATCAGATACACTGATCTTGATAGAAGAGAAAGTGGGGAATTGCCTTAAACTCATTGGTACAAGGAAAGATTTCCCTAACAAACACCCTTAGCACAGGCACTAACAACAACCCTTCATAGAAAGGATCTCATGGAATCTGAAAGCTTCCCTACATCAAAGGACAGCATCATTTGGATAAACCAGCAGGCAATATAATGGGAAAATATTTTTCTCAACTGCACACCTGATAGAAGGCTAATACCCAAAACATAGAGAGAACCTCCTCCAAAAAACTGAACAGCAAGAAAATGATCAATTTATTTTAAAAGTGGGGTACAAATCTAAACAGAATTCTCAAAAGAGGGAACTCAAATGGCTGTAAAACACTTAAAGAAAAATTTAACATCCTTAGTCATGAGGAAAATGCAAATCAAAACTGCTTTGAGATTTCATCTGACATCTATCAGAATAGCCAAGATCAATAAAACAAATGATAGCTCATGCTGGTAAGGAAGTATAGTAAGGAAAATACTCATCAATTACTGGTGAGGGTGTACACTTTTACAGCAACAGGAAATCAGTGTAGGGGTTCATTAGAAAGATGAGAATTAATCTACTTGAAGATCCAGCTATCCCACTTTTGGACATACACCCTAAATGACACTTCATTCTCTTATGTAGACACGTTTCAACAATGTTCATTGCTGCCCTATTCATAATAGCAGAAGTTGGAAAGAACATAGACTTCTGTTAATAGATAAATGGGTAAAAAAATGTGGTACATTTACACAATGAAATGTTTAAAAAAATGCGATAATGAAATTCACAGGTAAATGGATAGAACTAGAAAAATCATCCTGAGTGAAGTAACTCAGACCCAGAAAGATAATGTGAATGTTAGCCAATAAACCATTGATAAGTGAGCTACAGACCATAGACTTAGAGAAGTTAGAGAGTACGGGACTAGGAGAAAGGTAGATACCCCTAGGAAGGGGAAATAGAGTAGATAGTTTTGGATTATGAGAGGTAGAGGGGCTGGAATGGGAAGATAAAACAGTAACAGGGCAGAAAAAGGGGACAGAAGAAATAGAGAAAGAGAGACAGCTAAGGGTCATTTGAGGGATTGTATGCAAGCTTAATGCGGTACAAACTACACACACACATACATACATACATACATACATACATACATACACACATACATATGTACACACATACATAAAGACATTGTGTTCTAAATGAAATCGTCAAATAAGGGGAGATACAGAGCTTTACAAGTGAGCATTTCTCATTACCAAATGAAGCTTCCAATAATAAAAATGTATTACCTCTAATAGACTTCTTGACCAGAGAGTTCCCTTGGCTATTTTCAAAGTTGTTGGTTACTCTCCACATACTGAAGGAAAAACCCTATTGCTCAAGACAATACCTACACAACTTTTTAAACTAGTAGAAGTCTAGCTGCTGCTTACCTAGAATCTTTACTTGAAGATTCTCTACATTCTACCAAAGAAGAAAAGTGAACACCAACCCAGCCACAAACTCTTTTTTTTTCCAGTTTTTTTTTCTTTTTTTCTTTTTTTTTTTTTAGATAATTTCTTTATTTACATGTAAATTTTCCCTTTCACAGATTCCCCTCCAAAAAACAAACAAACAAACAAACAAAAACAACAAGAACAAACTTCTTTTGCTTCTCCCCTCCCCATGCCTGCCACCCCACCCTCTCCCACTTATTGGCCCTGGCATTCCCCTACACTGGGGAAT
>JADRCD010210970.1:0-13736 GCA_019843815.1 Montemys delectorum
TGCCTGGCCCATGGAAGCCAGAAGAGAGTATCAGATGCCTTGCAACTGGAATTAAAGAAGGTTTCAGGCTACCATGTGCTCTGCTGGGAATCTAACCCATGTCCTTTGAAAGAAAAGCCAGTGTTCTTAACCACTGAGCCATCTCTCCACCCCCTATTCACTTGTTTATGACACTAGGTCTCAAGTGGCCCAGGCTGGTCTTAACTTTACTAAGTAGTTGAGGATGTCCTTGAACTACTGCTATTGGTGGCTCCTCCTGAGCTGAGATTACAGGCATGTGTGGATAACACACTTGGTTTCTAGGGTGCCAGAGATGAAACTGGGGCTTCCTGGCATGCTGGCTAAGCAATTGACCAACTGAGTCGTGCCTCTAGCTCCAAGAATCAGATGGAGTTTAAATGCCTTGCCCAAGGTCACAAGGCTAAGATGTACTGGTTCCAGAATCTATTATATTTTCAGTTCTTTGCACCGCATGACCTTGGATTGGTCACCTAACCTCTTTGCAGCTCCATTTCCTAATCTGTAAAATGGGGGTGATCACAACACCTGCCTTGGGTTTGTTATGAGACTTCAGAAAATGACTGGCTTGATCCCATCAGTGGACTGCTGGGGTTAGTATTGTTGACATTATATCATGAGACCTCCCACGGGGGTCATGAGTTGGCCACTCCTTGTTGCAAGAGAACCAGATCCCGTGGGAGCTCCTTTGCCAGCCCAGCTGCTCCTAAGACTCGATGCAGGTGCCTGGGAAAGTTTACAGTGGAATCAAGGGAACAAAGACTCCAGGTGCTCAGATGGCCAATGTGTGGCTGGCTGGAAGCCAGTTTCCTGCTCGATCAGGTTGCTCATGCTCAGGTTCAGGGAATTTACCCTTCTTCTGTGCCCCTGCCTCTGCCAACTAAGGGCTGAGGGCTGGGCTTGGTGACACAGGGCAGGACCCAACTTGGATCATACACTTCCTTTCTGGGATCAGTCTCATTGGCGGAAGCAGGAAGTCCTGGGGCATAGCGGGGACCCTTGCAGGTTCTTCTTCCCGCTCAGTGGCCTTGTAAACCCTCTGGGGATTGGCTTTGGAGGTAGAGACTAGGGCTTTGCAGCTGGGATCAGAGATGGTACTTCAATGCCAGCTGGAGAATGGAGCAGCAGGGCGCCCTAGGGCGAGCCAGCCAGGCTCTCTGTGGCTTGGTTTTCCTCCTGTTTGGTTGGGTTTTTATCTGAGGGGGTTGGGAGTGTTTGTGGCTAATGACTGTGCCAGGTTTGCAAATTCCCTTATGTTCTGCACAAAGCCTCCAGGAAAGGAAACTTCCAGCCCCAGTGGAGGGTGATCTTTGTGGAACACAAACTCAATCAAATCTGAAAGCTCCGTCAAGCCTACTGCAAGTCCCAGCCTGCTCCCTGCCCCCAATCTCTACCCCGCCCCACCCCAATGGGCTCCCAGCCATCAGCCTGCACTATGGTCATGTGGTCAGAGTTTGTTGCCCTTGGATTTTTTTACTCACTGTCCCCTTCTCTGGAACACTTGGTGCCCCAGGTCTTCCTGCGGCTGTCCTTCTCGCTAAGCTGCTCAAGCGTGTTCTCGGGTGTTACCTCTTATTTACTTACTTATTTTTGTTTTCTTGAGACAGGGTTTCTCTGTGCCACCCTGGCTGTCCTGGAACTCATTCTGTAGACCAACCTGGCCTTGAACTCAGAGATCCGCCTGTCTCTGCCTCCTGAGTGCTGGAGTTACAAGGATGCATTAACAAAGTCCCCTGGCTGATGCACCTTCTTACTCTCCATTCTCACCCAGGGCCCATGTTCATGCTCAGCAATTGCACCAGTGCTGAGTTGTGCCCAAAGCCCAGCTTGCCGTCTGCCTGCTGCCTACTGCCTGCTCTCTCCTGGGAATCTTCGTCTCTGTGCTTTATTATCTCTGGTGCCATGGCAGTGGCTGGCAGCACAGGAATCTGGATACCTGCAGGTCTCTGTAGTCTCCACCCGGAATCCAGTTTCCCAGATGACCCCCCTCATCTCCACCACGCTGGGCAGGGGCCCCGGAGCTGTGCTGTGAAAGCTTTGTGGGTGTGAACCTGGGTTTCCAAATCACTTTCGCAGGAGGTGCCTCATGAGTACTTCATAGTAGCTCTGTTAGACAGGTAGGGCAGGATCATAAACTCCATTTCACACACTTGAAAATGGAAGCACCCAGAGGCTTATAGAACTTGCCCAAGCCTACTGGCCACTGGTTACTACTGGCCTCAGGTAATCAAGGGTCAGGAACTAGGAAGCCATTCCCAGGACACCAAGCCAGACATTCAAATAACCGAAGAGGAACAATCCACACACTAAAACCGTTTTCCATCAGGTCACTATATAGAACTAATATATTTAGAATTGCTTTAAGAGGGATAAGGAATCTGACCTGAACTTTTCTGAGCTAAAACATTTTTTTAAATAGATTTAAGAAAAAAAAGGCAGCCTTAAGGGTCTGAGAAGAGAGTGCCCCCAAGACTCCTGTGGACACTGAAATCTGCTATGGAGTATTTGTGCAGCACTTGGTCACATCCGCTCACATACTTGAAACTGTCTCCAGATAACTTATAACACCTGACTCCATGTAAATACTGCATGTATATACTTCTCAGGACTCAGAAGGCCAAGTTAGAAAGATCATGAGTCCAAGGCCAGTATAGACCACATAAAGAGACCCTATTTCAAATCCAAAGTAAAAGCAAAACTATTATAAATGTTGAGGAACAAAATTTCTTCTGCAGATCCTTTCTTTTTTTTTTTTTTTTACAGTTTCTCTGTGTAGCCCTGGCTGTCCTGAACTCCTGCTGTAGACCAGAGTGGCCTCAAACTCAGAGATCCACCTGCCTCTGCTTCTGCCTCCCAAGGGCTGGGATTAAAGGTGTCTGCCACCACTGCCTGGCTCCTTTTGCTGGTTTGTAATCAAGACAAACTGGAGAGAGGGTGAGAGCTCAGCAGCAGCTAAAGGAAATGAAGGAGAAAAGGGGAGAAGGCAAGGTCACAGCTCTGTATGACAATTCACACCTTTAAGTTCAGTGATTGGGAGTCTGAAACAGGAGGATTGTCATGGGTTTTCGACCAGCCTGGGCTACATAGTGAGATTTAGTCTAGCCTGGGCTGCAGAGTGAGACCCTATCTTAAAAGAAGCAAACTGCTGAGCAGTGGTGGTGCACGCCTTTAATCCCAGCACTTGGGAGGCAGAGGTAGGCAGATTTCTGAGTTCGAGGCCAGCCTGGTCTACAGAGTGAGTTCCAAGACAGCCAGGGCAACACGGAGAAACCCTGTCTCGAAAAACAAAAAACAAAAAAAACAAAAAAAACAAAAAAAAAATCCTCTTTATTGTTTGAGGATTTCGTACACAAATAATGTCTTGATTAAATCCATTCTTTCCTATTCCCTCCCCTCTTGATCCCCTCCAGGTCCTCCCCCCAGTTCCTTCCCTGTCCCTCCTCCAGTTTTCTCTCCCAATCTCATGTGTTTTGTTTTAAACCCACTGGATCTTCTTACCATTGCCTATGCTGCCTCTGTGTGTGCATGGGAGTGGGATCATATACTGGACCTGTTTTGTATTAAAGATTTATTTACTTATTATGTACACAGTATTCTGTCTGCATATATGCCTGCATGACAGAAGAGGGCATTAAATTCCAGTATAGATAGTTATGAACCACCATGTAGTTGCTGGGAATTGAACTCAGGACTTCTGGAAGAGCAGTCAGTGCTGTCAATCTCTGAGCCATGTCTCCAGTCCTGAGTTTTGCTTTGTTTTGAGACAGGGGTTCTCTGTGTAGCCCTGGCTATCCTAGAACGCGCTCTGTAGAGCATGCTGGCCTCGAGCTCAGAGAGACCCACCTGCCTCTCCTTCCGGAGAACTGGGATTCAAGGTGCGAGCCACCACTGGGCGTTTGAGTAGCCTCTTTAGGATCGCATCCCTGAAGGATACCGACTCTCCTCTGCTCAGCCATCAACTGCCTATAGCTGCTCAGCCAGGGCTGGGGCTTCATGCGCCCTCATCTTTCCTTATTGGACCTTCAGCTGACTTGATCTCACACAGGTCTTAAGTGTCACGACCGCTGTGAGTTCATGAATACAACAGCCCTGCTATGCTTAGCAAATATTGTTTTGCTACAGCTGTCCACCATGCTTGGATCTTACAATCTTTCCACCCCCTCTTCTGCCATGATCCTTAGAGGTAGGGCCGTAATACAGATGTCCCAGTTAGAGCCGAGCACTCCCCAGTCCAGTGTCTTGTTCCCTGCCCAGTGATCAGTTGTGGGTCTCTATGTTAATCACCGTCTACCGGGAATTCCATTTTTCTTTTCACACCCAGTGTTGACATCGATTTAGCTATACATGTGGTTGGGAGAGGTGCAGGGACTTGCCCACACAGGAGAATGACAGAAGCAGGTCTAGAAACTCCGCCAGCTTGACTCCAAGCAAGGTCTTCTTTCCCATCATGCTTATCTGCATGTGAATTCATCCAGCTGCATGGAGGATGGGACTCTTCATGGCTAAATAGTTAAAAGCATAACACCATCTTTAGATACCTTTATTAAGCTTGTTAAAGGCTAATTAAGTCCTTGCTATTGACTTCTGCTACACCTTGCCGCAGAAAGGGAGGAGACAAGAGGCTCCAGTTGAACCCACATAATGGACTATAGGGCAGTCCCTCCAAAGGAAACCAGAAGCCACACACAGTAATAACTCTGTAAATCTGTGTGTACCATATGAATGCCTGTGTAGAGAGTCTGTAAGGATGTGCTCCAAAATGCCAACAGTAGCATCTTTGGAAATGGCTCCTGTGGATGTTTTTGTTTTTGTTTTTGTTTTTTTTTGAGACAGAGCTTCACTCAGTATCCTTTGCCACCCTGGATCCCTTGGCAATCCTCCTGCCAGAGTCTGGCTGCTGAGATTATAGGCGTGAGTCACCATTCTTGACTCTTTTAATTATTTATTTAATCTTTTCGAGACAGCATTTTGCTTTATAGCATAGGCTTGCCTTGAACTTTAAATCCCTTTGCCTTAGCCTCCCAAATGCTGGAATTATAGACATGGACCATCAAGTCTGTCGCCACCCTTCTGACCCTCTTTCTTAGATTTATTTTTATTATTTTTATTCATATATATGAATAAACATATACTTATTCATATATATTTGTATTGATGTGAATTTATGTCATGGATGTAGGTGCCCCCAGAGTCCAGGAAAGGACTCCAGATCCCCTGGAATTGGAATTACAGGAAGTTTATGAGCTACTATGCAGGTCCTGGGAATTGAACTCTGGTCCTCAAAAAGAACAGCAAATGCTCTTAACTTCTGAGCCATGTCCCCAGCCCCAGGAAATCTCTTTATGCTTCTTGATAGTTTCTGGAGCTTGTTTTATTTTACTTCTTTGTTTATTTTTATAATGCTGGCTTTGAGCTCAGCCCCATCTATGCTGGGCAAGTACTCTGTCATCACACAACCTCAGTCCTTACATCTGACTCTAGAATGAGAAGGCTCTTCCTTTATAATCAGAAGAAGCTGATAAAAGGCATTTCACTTTGAAAAGGAATCAAATAGAGCCACTGACGATTAAAGAAAGGAATTGGAGGAGAGCCTCCTAAGGAGTGACTGATGTCAGTCAAATTGCTATAGGCTGGATGCAGGCAAGATGTGTGGCCACTCGTTCAGGAAAGTCAAGCGGTTAGGTAAGGAAGAGCAAGGTATCTTTGGAGAAATGAAGTCTCTTTCTATAGCTTTCTGTTTTCTTATGATCTGAATGGTTGGGCTAGTAAGATGGGTCTTTGGGTACAATTACTGACAAGCTGAGTTTGACCCCCAAGACTTTAAGGTGGAAAGAGAGAACTGACAAAGGGTGTAGTCTGACCTACACACATACACACACACACACACACACACAGGTGTACTCATTCGAACACACACCCAAGCACAGGCACAGGAACTCAAGCACGCACTAAATTAATTAAATATAATAAATTTTAAAAAAAAAAATCTGACTGAGTAATGCCCCAAGCCCTTCCCAAGAAGTATGTGACGGCTGTGGAAGAAAACAAACCGAGAAGTGAAATGAGCTGTTATGGATAATTGTGATGAGTCAGGAGTCACTCAGAGCTGTGGAGTTTCCAGGCCGTTAACTTATCTCCTGAGCTTATGAGTCAGGGCTAGTCAGCCCAGGGGGTATGTGCATGCCTGTTCTCCCAGCTGCTACACCTCCAGCCTGGGTGATAGCACAGCTGACCCACCCACAGGCCACCTCAACCATGACTGGGGAGGGCTGGGCATGCTTGGATTATTCATCCATCTCTAGGAGACTTTGACCGACCTCTTAAATGCTGACGTTGGACCGGAAATGTCAGCTATGAACCAAAAAAAAGGGAAAACAAATGCCTGGATGTCCTTTCCTGTGAATGTTGCAACAGTACACCTGTAGCTTAGAGCATGTGTTCCCTGAATACCTTCTTCAAGCTATGGTCCACTAGAAAGCATTGTAGTAGCTGAATATGGGGGACATACATGCCTTTAGTCTCTGAAATCAATAGGCAGAGGCTGGCAGATTGCTGTGAGTTTGAGCCTAGTCTAATCTACATGGCAAATTCCAGACAAGCCAAGGCCACATAGTTAGACCCCATCTCAAAACAACAAAGAGAAACCATTGTAGTATGTTTAAAGAGAAGACTGTTGTATGTAACTACAAGCATGAAGGGCTGGGGTTTAGTTCCATGATAGACATTTGTCTAGATAGGCTATTAGTTCAATCCTCAACACTAGGAAAAAAGGAAAAGCATTTCTGTAGAACATATGTAACGAGACATAGAAAATGATCACTTTTAGCTAGGCAGTGGTGGTGCATGCCTTTAATCCTAGCACTTGGGAGGCAGAGGCAGGCGGATTTCTGAGTTTGAGGCCAGTTTGGTCTACAGAGTGAGTTCCAGGACAGCCAGGGCTACACAGAGAAACCCTGTCTCAAAAAACCAAAAAAAAAAAAAAAAAGATGGAGAGTCTGGAGTGAGAAAAGTTCTTGTCCATCCTTGGCTATGTAGGGAGTTCAAGGCCAGTCTGGGATACAAGAAACTCTGATGAAAGGTGGGGAGTAAACTACATATGTATGTCTCTTATTACTCCCCTAAGCCCAGGTGGGTTTTTTGAGACAGGGTTTTTCTGTGTAGCCCTGGCTGTCCCATAACTCCCTCTGTAAACCAGGCTGGCTTCAAACTCAGAGATTCGCCTTTCTCAACCTTCCAAGTGCTAGAATTAAAGGTATTTGCCACCACTCCCCAGTTTTCTGTTTTGTTTTGTTGACATAGGTTGTCCTGTCTTGTAGCCAGTAATACAGCTGAAAATCACCCACAGTTCCCATCTTCCTCTGCCTCCCAAGTACTAGAATTTTAGCTATTCACTGTAAGCACTTCTTGTGGTTGCTTATTCCTTAATTACTTAGCTTATTTAGACAGTGTCTCATTCTCTGGCCCCACTTATCCTGAAATGTACTAATGGAGCCTAGACTGACCTTCAACTTACAGAAATCTTCCTGCTTCAACATTCCTGATGAGTGAGATATCCAATGTGATTATTTTTAGTTTGAAAAGTTATAACCAGAAAATGTTCTCATTATCAAAAGATAAGGGGCTGGAAAGATGGCTCGGCAGTTGAGAAGACCGGCTGCTCTTCCAGAAGTCCTAGGCTGAATTCCCACTCCCCACACAGCAACTCACAACCATCTGTGACTTTAGTCAAAGTGATCCAGCACTCTCTTCTGGCTTCTGTTACCACTGCACACATGTGGTGCAAAGACATACATAGAGATAAAGGACCCATAACACACAAACAGATAAATAAAAAATTTTGCCAGGCAGTGGTGACGCATGCCTTTAATCCTAGCACTTGGGAGGCAGAGGCAGGTGGATTCCTGAGTTCGAGGCCAGCCTGGTCTACAGAGCAAGTTCCAGGACAGCCAGGGCTGCACAGAGAAACCCTGTCTGGAAAAAAAACAAAAAAAAAGAAAAAATTAATGATAAACACATCACAGTTTAGCATAAAACTATGCTAAAATTCCCCAGCACCCACTTGCATCAGTGGAAATAGGCATGTGCCACCACTGCCCAGTTTGAGATAGGCTAGATTATGCTGTATTAACATTTCTAAATATTTCAGTTGGAACGAGCAAGATGGCTCACCAGGTAATGGTGACTGATGCTGAATCTAATGACCTGAGTTCAATCCCTAGGACCCACACACAATGGAAATAGAGAACCAACTCCTGAGAGTTATTCTCTGACACACGTGCGTGCACACACCTCCCTGAGGGAGTTAGGCTGCCGCTATCCCCTTCCAGGAGGTTCTGTTCACACTAATGTACATAGAAGATTGTCATGACTTAAATACACAGTATATGTTTTGTAGTCCAGTATAGATTTGAACCCCCAATATCTTATTTACCCACCGTGTCCCCTTTAATGGGTCACTTCATCTTTCCAAGACTTAATTTTCTTAGCTGTATAGCAGTCCCATCTCTAATCAAACTTTCTTTTTGTTACTATTTAATACTTTCTTTTCCTCTTATTTCAAAGATTATTTTTTATTATTTTTAATTTTGTGTAGATATGTGTGTCTACATGTGAGTATATGCACAAGTGCAGGTATCTTTGGGGACTAGGGACATTCAGTCCCTTGAAGCTGGAGTGAAAGATGGTTCTGCACTGGGTGTTATGGGTACATGCCTTTAATCCCAGAAGAGGCAGTTGGGTCTTTGAGATAGACTGACTGGTCTACACAGCAAGCTCCAGGCCAGTCAAGGTTGTATAGTGAGACTTTAATCTCAAAAAGAAACAAACAACAACCACAACGAATAATGAAGGGAGTTGTAAACCACTTAACATGGGCTCTGGAAACAGAACTCTAGGCGTCTGGAAGAACAGCAAGTGCTCTCAAGCAAAGAGCCATCTCTCCAGCCCCTGCATCCATAGTTTCTAGTTTGCATTACCCATGGGCAACTGTGGCTCAGAAATATTCAATGAAAATTGCAAACCCCACCAACTCCTAAGCTTTAAATAAAAGCCTGTGATTCCAGCACTTAGAAGACTGGAGCAGAGGAGTTTGGTGGAGTTTAAGGCCAGCTTGGACTACACAGCAAGACTGGAGGTGGGGGAGGGAGGAGTAAATAACTTTTATTATGGCCTATAGCTGCAATTGGTCAAACTTGTCATTAGATACTAGCTTCTTTTCTGACTCTTATTAATAAATTCAAGTTTATTATAGATATGTACACATAGGCCAAATTCTAGTCTATATAGGATTCTGTAGGAGTTTAGGAATGAGAAGGCTGGGTGAGGGGCACCCAGCGCATGCTTCCTTTCTCCACATGGGGATTAAATGTGTTAAACTAGCCGAGGCCTTTACAAACAGCAGCTTACTGAAGTCCTAACAGTAATATCTAACCAGGCAATCAAGTCTGTTGGAGAGTGGCTTTTGTTTAGAAAAGAGTTTCTTAAATATTTCCTCCTCATGACTCCTTTCACCTGAAGGGCTTTAGTTAATCTCTCCCAGTTACTAGGAAGGTAACATATATTATATACATACACAGCATGCTAGCGTCAGAGAATGGTCCTCCTACACTCATGCATGTACAGGAAGGAAGCACTAAGTGAGCTCAGTGAGTTAGAAGAAAGAAAATGTCAAAGGATGTGATGTTGGGAGGGGGGAACAGAGTGGAACAGTCTGCGAGCAGCTGAGACAGGAGTAGTGCTTGTACACGGGATGCCCAGCAGTTCAGAGCACTGGCTGCTCGTGAGGAGGATGAGGGTAGGTTCTTAGAACCGTCTGAAAATCCAGTTCCTGGGTATCGATGCTCTCTTCCTAACGCAACAGGCACATTCATAACACACACACAGAGGTACAGGTAAAACATTCATACTCATAGACACAAATACTAAATATATATTTATTTTGTTTTGGTTGTTTGGTTTTTTGTTTGTTTGTTTGGTTGGTTGGTTGGTTTTGGTTTGGTTTTGAGACAGGGTTTCTCTGCGTAGTAGCCCTTGCTGTCCTGGAACTCATTTTGTAGACCAAGCTGTCCTTGAACTCACAGAGATCTGCTCTCCTCTACCTCCCAAGTTGGGATTAAAGGTGTATACCATTACGACCCGACTCCCTCTTCCCCACTTTTTAAAAAATGTTGGTTTGCCAGGCAGTGGTGGTGCATGCCTTTAATCCCAGCACTTGGGAGGCAGAGGCAGGTGGATTTCTGAGTTCGAGGCCAGTCTAGTCTATAGAGTGAGTTCCAGGACAGCCAGGGCTAACAGAGAAACCCTGTCTTGCCCCCCAAAAATGTTGGTTCAAGAGCTGGAGAAATGGCTCAGTGGTTAAGAGCACTGACTGCTCTTCCAGAGGTCCTGGTTCAATTCCCAGCAACCACATGGTGGCTCACAACCATCTGTAATGGGATCTGATGCCCTCTTCTGGGGTGTCTGAAGACAGCCACAGTGTACTCACATATATTAAATAAATAGATAATTCTAAAAATAATGTTGGTACAAACAATTCCTTTCTACCCTACTTGCTGTTATTCCTACCAGGAGAGAATGAGGCCACCACTACCACAATTTCTAAACTAAAAATTGAAACAAGCTTTATTAAACACTGGCCAGGACAATGGACACTGTTCAAGTCCACACCTGGGATTCCTAGAGTATCTAGGTGAATTATATTAGTCTGGGGCTTATAAAGACAAAACCCGCCAGGTGGTGGTGGCGCATGCCTTTAATCCCAGCACTTGGGAGGCAGAGGCAGGCAGATTTCTGAGTTCAAGGCCAGCCTGGTCTACAAAGTGAGTTCCAGGATAGCCAGGGCTACACAGAGAAAACCTGTCTCGAAAAAACAAAAACAACAACAATGAAAAAGACAAAACCCAAAATGCTATGTACTACCCACCTTTGTCTAATCAGGCAAGCGTACGTCCAGACGTACTTCTTGCCTACATGCCTCCTGCCTAGGAGTGATCAAGTACATCCTGTGTAGTTTGGGCAAGCAAGCTTGTTTGCAGAAGGGAAAATACATGGCTTATTATCTTTCATGAACAACAGCCTTGGCATTCCAGGAAGTTGTCTGTTCTTGGGCAAATGAGACTTACAAGTTAGAGGAATTTTTTGTTTTATAGATCTCTTAAAAGCAGTAGTTTAAAGTTAAAACATAAACTTTAGCCAAAGTCACATACCACATACTAGGGGTTCTAGTCTCTCAGGTCCTGTTCCCTCTGAGAGCAGAGTCCCTTAAGCTTTGATAGAAAACAATAATACCTGACTTCTGCTACTCAGGAGGCAGAGGTAGTTGTATCTCTGTGTGTTCTAGGCTAGCATGGTTTATATAGTGAGACACTGTCTCAAAACAAAAACCAAACCAAACCAAAACAAAACAAAACAAAAAAACCTGAAAAAGAAAAGAAGCAACTGAAGACAAAAGACAAGTAGATATAAATTTGATCTTTTGTTACTTATGAACTGTGGTAGTGTATAGGGAAAAAAAGAATCTTTCTTCAGGGTTCCCAGAATAAGGAACCGGCAATTTACTTGTTTGCTTGCTCTCTTTGGGACAGGGTCTCCTTAACTGAAAATGACCTTGAGCCCCTCCTAACCTCCTGACCTCCTGACCCTCCTGACCCTCCTGACCCTCCTAACCCTCCTGCTTTTATCTCTGAGAGGCTGAGACCACAGATGAAACCAGCACTCAGCCTTTAGTGTTTTGTTTTTCTTCTTTTGGATGTATAGGGGATGTGGATGTGGAATCAAATCCAGGGAAGCATGTGCTCTATTTCCGAGCTACGCCTCCAGAGCCTACCTTTCATTCTTTTCAACGTTTTCAACTTTTCAACTTTTGTAGTACAATGTTTACATTCTTTTCAACTTTTGTAGTACAAGCAATTGAAGCTTATCCCCAAATAAACGAGACTCAGACTATGGTTATTTTATTTGGCTTTGACCATTACTGGCGGGTGGGGTCACCTCTAATCTACTCTGCTAACTGCTGGCCTGGCTGCCTCCCCACCTGTGTACCCCAGATGCTTGCTGTTTCTTCTGGCCACAAAGCTCATGGTCCATCTGCCACTCAAGGTGGCTTCCTCTCTCCTCTCTCTTCCTCCTTCCCCCCTGGCCTCTCCTCCTTCGACCAGGTCATTCCAAACCCACCTACCTCTAATCCCTCCACTAATTGTCTGTAGCCAATTTTATTTAACCAACAGTTTTAAATCAAGGAACAAGGTTTGCACAACAAAAGCTTGTAAGCATGAGGTCTAGACCATTGGGTATAGAATTTAGTATTCTAACACATAGCAATAGCCCAAACCTCAACAAACTCACATACTTTTTAAAACAATGAATCACAAAATACAAATGCTTTTACTTACCACTTTTTTTCATTTCCATTCAATGCTTTCAGCAGACTTACATGCTCTCATATTTGATGTAGTTAGATAAATAATAGCTTGTTTAATCCTCTAAGGCTGAACATTTAGGTTGAGGTGGTTAGATGGCTCAGCACGTAACGTTGCTTGCCACAGGACCTGAGTTCAGTTCCCACATAAACCTGGTGGAAGGGGAGAACAGATTCCTGCAAGCTGCCTCTGACCACACTCACACACACACCAGTAGAAAGGGCACATTACACCCAGAATCCCACAGTCCTTTGTTCCAGAGGCTGGATGGGAGCCGGGCTTTCATACTCTGCATCCAGACTTTTCTACAGCCTGCTAAGCTGCCCCATTCTGATTCTCATTTTTAAAATGACACCATCAGAGTACAGTCCCTTCCAGCTGAAAATGTTCAGGGTCTGGAAGAAGTTGCCACCCCCAGGATTCCCAGGCTCAGAGAGCTGTGTGTGCCCTGTGTGTAGGGTGCAAGCCTTGCCCAGGACTCTGGGCTGAGACTCAGAAAGCTGCAGCCTGCCCTTGGCTGTCAGAAGGATGAGAGGAGTGGGTTGCTCTTGTCCTGGCATCTGGCCTGGTGCCTGTAGAACCAGGCAAGAGCTGCCCACGAGGGTTGGCTGGGTGCCGGGAACTCTTCGTCTTTCTATTTAAACAGACACAGCCTGTCTGTTGAGAGTCTGGAAACATCTGACCTTTACAGAGCATCTCTAGAGCCCTCAAGTGTGGAAGGAGCCTCCAGCTTTCTGTAAACCATTTAACCCTTTCCAGTGAAACCCAGAGCAAGGATGAGAGGCGGGTGAGGAAGGGAGAGAAATCTGTTTCTGGGAGCTACGCAGATTCCTTTAGCCTTTTGGGTTAGCTGGCTGCGAGGGCAGCAACATTCAGCACAGGGAACTCCTTGCTACTTTTCTTAGATCCCTTTCTTAGGTCAGGAGGCTCTAGAAGGGAGGATAGGAGGCTCAAATGGAGCAGAGTGGCTATAAGGAGAATCCAGAGACTGGTCAATTTCTCAGCCAGAGACTTCACTGAGATCTGGGAGTGGGAAGCAGGGAGAAGACATGAGAAGACTCGAGAAGACATGCATAGGAATAAGGACTGCTCCTTTGAAGGAGTAACACATAGTTGGTACATGTTACTCCTTCACCCTATACTGTTTGGATGTTTTGTTGTTGTTTCGACCTGAGACAGGCATGGATCTTGGTGTGTTACCCAGGCTGACCTGGAAACCATTCACCTTTTGCCACAGTGTCCTGAATTGCATCTTACAAAGATTTACTGGGCACCAGTGTTGAGCAAACCTGGATAGATAAG
>JADRCD010210971.1:0-22709 GCA_019843815.1 Montemys delectorum
ATTTGGTGGGTTTTAGAGTTCTTTGTGGCCTCAGTTTCTAAACTGAAGGGTATGTTTATGGATTGAATTATTTATGAAGTGTCAGTAATAATAGAGACAGGATTGGATTCTGCTCTTTCATATCTTAGTGTGGGTTGATCTGTGCTATTCTTTGCTTAAATCTAAAAAAAGTAATTCCAGAGAACTGTCCAAAGACTCTTGTTTATGATACCCTTTTAAATAAGCTTCATGGCAGCCATAACATTGTACCATGGGTCAGTCTTTCTGTGAGACTCTTCCCGCATTCATTGGGTGGATACAGGGCAGACTCTTGCTACCACTGAACCGACCGCTCAAGGCTTCCTTCAAGTTCACTATGGTGCCCTTTATCTTAACCTTTGCTTTAAAAGTTCACCTGCATTTTCTGGCCACTTCTCTTCCTCTTCTCTTCTTTCTGACCAAACTCTGGCTGTACTAATACATATGCATACATGTACACACACATAAACAGAGCTACACATGTGTCTACACATGTACACATACATGTATTTACACATGTATACGTGACTTCACACATGTTAACACACATGCATACACATGTATACACAAATGCATCCATTTACACATACATGTGCATATATGCACAACATACATACACATACAATGTACCTATATACTTACATACATACACACATGCAAATACTTGTCCATAAGCATGTGTTCACACATGCATATATATATAAACAAACATACATGTACAAGCACACATCCTGCCTCAGTGTGATTTAAATTTTTTATTAATATTCTATTGCATATACATGAACTGAATTTAAAGCTCCAAGGAAAGGAGGAAACCTTCTTGTAAGTATCAATACTACTACTACACATTTATCAAGTAATATGCAGGTGTTCTTCATGTTATATAACTTGCTATAAAAACTATACCATGACAAATGTTATGGTAGTAAGAAATTTATAATTGATTTTCAGTTTATACATTACTTCTCTGAATTCAATTTCATGGCTCCTTTCTTGACGTTAAAGCCTGTAAATATACTTCACTTGCATAGATATACTTTTCAGGGTTAAATTAATTTTTCTAAATTGATTTGAGTTTGTCTATTGATATAAGTGTATTAAGGGCCAGTCAATTTTTGGTAGTTGATTTCCGTTTTGGAAAAATGGTAAGTTTTCTCACTTATATGTTTATTTATTATTTTCTTACTTATTTTGTCATTGTTGGGTTTAAACTGAGCATATTGGGTGTGGTGTGTAAACATTCTACCTCTATACTATGTTCTTAGTCTCATGAAGTTTTTAATTATGAATTTTTTTAAATCTAAAGAGAGATGCAGCATTTTTTAAAAAACTAGTATACTTACTGGGATTATATATACATCTATTATATATGTAAATTTCATAAACTGTGAAGAAGATACCATCTCATCAATTTCTTACCAATAATCATATGTTGAGATAATATTACAAATATTTTGGGTAGTATACATATACTTTGAGTAGTGATTTCTGTTTCACTTGGTGTGGATGTATTGAAGTAGCTCATACAGCTTACCCCTTATGTCTGTTAGAGAGCATGGGCAGGATGTAGAGAACAGCCTGTGCTATTTCTTGAGAATTGACTCATGGCAGAGGTGGAGAGAAGGGCAGGTAATTGTTGGAGAAAGTGATCATTAATAGTTCTTTTAAAATATATTTTGACTTTTAAGTTATTATATATTTTAGCACTTAATCTTATCTTCAGGACTGGGCATGTACTTCTCTTTGTAGAGTGCTTACTTAGCAGGCACAGAGCCCCAGGTTTGATACCCTGGACAGCAGTAAACAGGCAATAGTAGTGCACAGCTGGAATTTCAATCCCAGCACTTAAGAGGTGGAGACAGAAGGAACAGAACTTTAAGGTCATCTTTAGTTACTTAGTAAGTTTGAGGCCAGTCTTAGCTTTTTTGAGATCCTGTCTTTAAAAAAGAAAGAAAAGCTTTAGTTTGTATGTTTTAATTATTACATTGTTGTTTAGCATTCCATGTCCCCCTTTCCCCTCCCCAGTTATTTAGTTATTAACATCTTTCATTAGTTTTGGACATTTGTTTTAATTGGAAAGATGGTATGGAAACATTATATTACAGTCTGAGATTTAGACTTTACTCTATGCTTTCATTCTTTAAGTTCTGACAGCCATCCTAGTAGCCACCCTTACGATATCATGGCGACCAGCTTCCCAACTCTTCAAATCCTCTGTACTTTCCTTGATCCTCCCCCTAACAGTGTCTGTCAGCTACCCCCATCTTTTTTTTTAAATCTAGACTGCCATATATTTGGAATTACATAGCCATTTTAGACAATAAACTTCATTTAAAATCTACATACTAATTTTGAGACTTTTACTATCATTTAATTTTGTTACTAAATATTAGCATATTATATTCCACAGTGTGTGTATTCACATGTTGAATGTCTTAAATGGCTGTTTTGAACAGAATTGCTATTGACACTTATGGGCAGGATTTTGTGTAGACACACACGTTCAACTTATTTGGATAATTGCTAGGTAGCATGACCATCTGGTCATGCAGTGAAAGCATGTTCAGTTATTTGAAACTAGCAAAGTGTCTTGTAGACAGTGTGCCATTCAGTTCCATCCTGCAGCGAATGAACATCTCTGTCACTCCATTTCCCTCTCAGCATCTGTTGGATGAAGCTATGGCATCTCTCCTGTTTTAATTTCCAGTCTCCGAATGCTGCATGATACTGAACATTCTTCATAGGCTTGCTTGCTATCTGCATATCATTTTGGTTGTGCTGTCTTCTTGTCTTTTACATATTCAAAAATTAGATTGATGGTTTCTGTAGTTTTTGGATACCAGCAAACATTTTCTATTAATATGTGGCTTGGCTTTTCTTGTAGTATTTCTCATAGAATACTTGCTTTAATTTTTATGAAATCTAAGTTGTCAATTTTTTTTCTCATGGATCATTGCTTTGGGATTTGTATTTTAACAGTCATTATAAAACACAAGAATATTTTTTTTTTCTGTTCTGTTTGTCTTTGGGTCATCATTGTTGTGATAAAACAGCATGACCAAAACCAACTTGGGAAGGAAATGATTTATCTAGCTTACACTTTCATATCTTCATCCATTAGAGAAGGAAGTCAGGACAAGAACTCAAACAGGGCAGGAACCTGGAGGAGGTTGGAGCAGATGCAGAGGCCATGGAGGGATGCTGCTTACTGGGTTGCTCCTCATGGTTTGCTCAGCCTGCTTTCTTATAGAATCCAGGACCACCAGCCCAGGGGTGAATCCACCTACCATGAGCCAGGCCCTTCCACATCAACCACTGATTAAGAAAATGTCCTACAGGTGTAAAAGTATTTTTTATTCTCCTGCCTCAGTCTGCTAACATAGGTGTAGGCCTGGAAGTTTCTAGCCTCTGTACAATCTTATCTAGGCCTAGAATGTTTTCAGTCTCAGAACTTAACTGCTGAATGAGCTCACCCCTTTCTAGTTCTTTGTGAATTCTGGCTAGCTGGTTCCACTCAGCTGTTCTGGCTCAAAACTTCTCTCCACTGTATCTGATTCAATCTGACTTTTTACTCTGCTCGATCTTTACTAATTTTGGTTGCTACTAGTAACTTAGTCTCCTACTAACTTTGGCAATCCATTCTAATCTTCTGACTCCTTTTCATTCTCTGGCTTATTCTGGCTTCACCTGTGTCTAGCTTGTTCACACTCTGCAACCTGTTTCTGTATAACTTTCCTGGTAAAACTGCCTTCCTCCTTCCTTCCATCCTTCCTCTCTCCCTCCCTTCCATCTTCCCTCTCTCCCTCCCTTCTTCCTTCCATCCTCCCTCTCTCCCTCCCTCCCTCCCTTCCATCCTCCCTCTCTCCTTCCCTCCCTTCCATCCTCCCTCTCTCCTTCCCTCCCTTCTATCCTCCCTCTCTCCTTCCCTCCCTTCTATCCTCCCTCTCTCCTTTCCTCCTTCCTTTCCATCCTCCCTCTCTCCTTTCCTCCTTCCCTTCCATCCTCCCTTTTTCCCTCCCTCCCTCAGTTCCTTTCTCCCCCCTCCCCATCTCTTTTTTTCTCTCCTTCCTCCTCTATACTGCTCTCTTAAATAGCTGTCCTTTCCTCTCTTTTCTCATGAGAGTTGGGTATATCCTATTCTGTCACATCTTTCTTTGATTCCTCCCTTTGTCTGCCACTCAGTTACACATCATTTTCAAACATGGGTAGTTCCTTCTACTAACTAACTTTATCTTCATTGTTTGGGATTAAAAGTATGTGAAGGACTGAGATACATTCTTTTAGTATTATTATTTATATGGGTCTTTTACATTGTTGATCTCTTCAACAATTTCAATTTTGTTGTCTCAGCTGTGTCTAGAACTCATCTTTTATTTTAGGTTTTCTGGCTTAATTGAGGTAGAGTTTTAAAACTATTCCCTTAAAAGTTTCTGAATTTTTTTGGTGTGTGTTATAATGTTTCTTTATTTCTCCTCTAATTTTATTAACTTATATCTCTCTTTTGGTAATTCAGCAAAGGGGCTGGCAATCATTTCATTTATTTCTCAAAGAACCAGGTCTGAGACTCATTGGTTCTTTATATTATTTTTTTGTGTATTTGTTTCCTTAATTCTGCCCTAGTTTTTATTATTTTCCCATCTATTGAATTTGGATTTGGTTTGTTTTTATTTTTACACACTCTTGAGATATACCATTATGCTATTTATTTGTGGCTTTTCTAATTTTTTAAATGTAAACACTTAAAGAGATAAAAAGTTCCTACTTTTAATATGTCTCAGAGGATTTTCTTTGTTCTTTTTTTATTTTTTTTTTTTTCTGGTTTTTTTTTTTTTTCTTGAACCGATTCATCATTCAGTAGTAGACTGTTTAATCTCCATGAGTTTGTGTAATTTCTGGAAATTCTTGTTCTTGATTTTAGTTTTATTGCATTACGATCAAAGAGAATACATGGAATTATTTCAATGTTATATACATATATTTTAGATTTGTATTGTGTCTCAAAATGTGGCCTGTTTTCAATAAGCTTAGGTGTGCTGTTGAGTAAAATGTGTATTCTTTGGAGTTTACGTACAATATTCTGTAGGTATCTGTTAGGGTCTGCATTGATTTTGCATTAAGCAATGAACAAAATAGGTTTCCTTTTGGAGTAGTTTAGACTGAGAACAACATTTGAATTTTCTATCTCTCCCGGTGTTGTTCATCTATCTGTAGTTTGTTGTCTGTGGCCTGTCTATTATATGTCTGATCTCTGTTTCTCTCTCTATTGCCTGTGCATGTTGTCTGTCTCTAACAATGGGCTTTGCTCTGTATTTATTGACCAGTGCAGAAAACATAGTATCGGAAAGAAATGAGGAATGCTTCTGTTTATTTAGTTTTTAAGACATTTTTAACGGAGTTTTTACCAGGGAAGAAGGTGCTTTGGTGACCCCAACTGACCCAGAATAACACTCAGAACTTTGCACAGCTGTTACCAAATTATATCCACATGTTTCTTTGAAATATGTATCGGATATTTATTGTTTAAGGCTGCTTTTAAAGTATTCCCTGTTGGCTGCTTTCATCAAATTGTTACCACAACACAGTATACATACATTCATTATTCTGGGTCAGGGGCATGGGAAAGTATATAACTTAAGACTAGAGATGGACATTTAGCTTAGGTTGTAAAAGCTGATTACTTGGGAAATTGAAGGCATAGAAAGGTTGGGTACATTGGTTTCTTAAAGGTGGGTTAAAATTAAATAGCCTGAGCACACAATAGGACAGCAGATTAAGTACATAGTTTTAAATGATCTCTTTTAACTTTTTGCAAAGTGTGGCAGGAGTTTAGCCTCTTCCAAATCCAAATAGATATTCAAGGTTGTTCAGGGAATGAGGAGGTCAACTAATTTTGAGGTTTCTCTGTTTATTTGTGCAGATGACCTGTCCATAGAAAACATGGATATTAAAAAAGAAAGAAAGAAAATGTGGATATTATAATCACCGATTAACAATGGGTGGGGTTATGTTGGTATTATGCTTTTTATGAGATTGGGTTCATCAGAGTTCTTGGTATACATATGTTTGGGACTGTACTGTCTTCTTGGCTTATTGTTCTCTTGATCAGAATGCAGGTTCCTTCTGTACCTCTTCAGATGAACTTTGGGTTGAGGTTTGTTTTCTCAGATGTTTGGGTAGTGCTGCATGCTTGTGTCCTGCTCCCATTTGCTTTCTCACTACCTATCCTGGGACATAAGATGTGTCTTTTGTAGGCCAAAAACCCCTCTCTATGAATCTATTCAGTTAATCTCTGCCTTTTGATTGGGGAGTCAAAGCCATTAATATTTAAAATTATTACTGAAAGGTGTGAATGTGATTGCGATCAATGTGTGGATCTTTTTGTTGTTTGTGTTAGCAGCTTCATTCTGTACTTCAGTTTTGATAGCTTTGCTTGTTTCCTCTGTGGTCTCTTGGCTCTGCTTATGCTGTCTTCAGTCTAAAGTATTCTTTCCAGTGTTCTCTGTAGGGTTGGTTAGGTGGACAGGAATCTTTTAACCTGCTTGTATCTGAAAAAGTTTTCTTTTTTCTTCTTCAGTTGGAGCAGATAGAGTTGCTGGGTTAGGTAGTCTGGGTTGGCATCTGTGGTGTTTTAGAACTTGGAGTATATTTGCTCAGAGCGTCTTGCCCTTGTACAGTTCCATTGAGGAGTCTTGTGTTATTCTAATGACTTTTCTTTTATATAGCATTGTGTATTTTCTCTCGCAGCTTTCAGTACCCTTTCTTTGTTTTGTATATTAAGTGTTATACCTATGGTATTCTATGGGGAGCTTCTTTGCTGTTCTTGTCTGTTAATAAGATAAATTGTACAGTAACTTAGCAATTATATTCATTTATTTATAGTTCATATTTATAGGATATCATCTTTGCTTATGGCTGCCCTGCAATCCTTTCTGCAGATTTACAGAGACACACCTGCTTCTGCTCCTTGAGTACTGGGATTAAAGTCATATGTCATGTGCTTGGTCTAGCAATTTATTTACAGAAAGTTTAAAGTTAACTTGTAGTAGTGAATGTGTTATTTATTTATTTAAAGTGGTGGAAGAAATTTTTCTGAAATTAGGTGGAAATTCTACCATCTGGTGTGGATAGGTTGGTCTTGTGAACTGAGAACCATGTTAAAGTTTTTATGCGTAGATACTTTGCCTATACACTGACACATGTGACCTGGGTGCAGTTTTCTGCATTCACCAGAACATGAATGTGTCATGAACAAATGTAACATTTCAGTCATATTGGAACAAATTTACTTTTTAAAACAATCAATATAGCAGAACAAACTGTCTAACATTGAATATTGGTAGTTTCTTGCTTTATAAAGTTGTGTTTAAAAAAGAAGCTTGAATTATTTACCTGTCAGTAAGGCACCTACCTGCTTTTAAGTAGCTGTTCTTTTTATTTTATTTTTCTCCATTTATTAAAAATAGATTTTTTTCATACACTATATCCAGATTACAGTTTTCCCTCTTTCTGTTCCTCCCAGATCCTCCCCACCCACCCTCCCATCTGGATCCAATCCCTTCCTAACTCTTATTAGAAAAAACAAGTATTCTAAGAGATCATAACTTCAGAGAGAGAACAAACATAACAAAATAAAATATGAAATGATAAAGCAAGCGCCATCACATGCAAGATGGACAAGGCAAACTAACAGAAGGCAAAGAGCTCCTGAGGGAAGTCCGCGGCTCTTTCCCCAAACACCAAGCGACACTTTGTTCTTCAGGAAGTAGCTGCACACTTATTTATGCCTCGCACCCAGTCTACGACCTTCATTGACTCTTTCATAAACTATATTGCTTTGTCATAGGGACAATTTTTCCTTGTCCTTAGCTCCATTATAACATCACCATTTCTATTGAGTTGTAGCGTTGCCTTGATCTTTTTATTCAAACATTTTTTTTTTTCATGGACACTTACTTGAGTACTTGATTGACTCCCATTCTAAAGTGGCTTGCTCCTCAAAACAAGTTTGTGTTCCCAGGCTTGTTTCTTGGTTACACGTTAGATGATGGCTTCAGAGTTGTCCTTGACAGGTATTTGGAGTAAGTTTACCAACTATTTAGCTCAGAACCATCTGGACCCTTTTAGGGCTCAGCCTCATCTTCAGCACAGTGCTTCATGAAAGTGCTACCACTCAATTAATTGGGGCTGGCTTACAAGTTGAACTGATTTCTGTTTTTATGTAAACTGTGCTTACATGGTCGGTACTTTACATTCCTAGGGTGGCCTGAGCATAGGGCTGTGGGTTAGCTAGTAAGCAGATGGCAAAGATTGGTTACATGCCTTAGGTTATTACTTTAGGCCAGACAGCCTTCTTCAGAGGTCCTAGCCATCAGAGAGGATTTCCACAGGAAGAAAACAGTGTCCATTTGTTGCCCAACAGAGAAAGAAACTTGATTCGAGCATGACGGAGTGCCTGCCAAGCCTTACTTCTAATGGGGGTAGAGTCAGAGTGTCCTCCCAGCTCCCTTCTGTTCACCCCTGCAAACGGCCTCAGCAGCAGCAGAGTAGCTGTGGTCTTAGGCCCAGGCTGAAGGCTGAGATGCTTCCAAAAGACATAAGCAATAGCCTGCAAGCAGTGCCCACCTGCCTCAGTCTACCCCCAGTGTCAGTGTTGGCACTGCAAACCTCTCCTTCCACCATGGTGACAGTATTCTCAGGACACGTTAATATTTGTGCTACCAATATGACTTTGTTTTCAGCTTGATTCTGATGTCAGTACATGTGGATATGACCATTGGGTGTCGAGTCATTGATTTAATTGACTTGTTTTCATTTAAAATAATTTTTTGTACTTAATGACTTCAGGCTTTTTTGTTTTTTAAACCAGAAATATTGTGGGAAATAAAACCTAGTCATCTGTAGGTAAGCCAATGTTTGTTTGCTTTTAAGAATCTTCTCATGCCATTTTAAAGCTAAGATCTCATGTGAAGTTCTACATATTTCCAATAGTTAAATAAAGACATGAAGAAAACATTTAACCTTGTTTTCTTCCTATGCTGTCTGCTCTGTTAACCCACTATTACAACCCTTGTTACAGAGTTCAAATTACCATTTTCTGCTTAATAATAGAAAGTTTTTAATTTAGGATTTTTTTTTTTTTAGGATTTTTTTTTTAGGTACTCATTTTGATTACTTGTGAACAATTGACTGCGAAGATCATTATTAATAGATATAACAATGAAAATGAATAAATATTTGAAAAAGTGTGGCCCAACATGCAAGAGAAGCTACTAATAGGCACCTATTAAAAATAGTTACTAAAAAAATATAGTTCTTATCTCTAGTACCAGAAAAATTAAATATTTTGATACCAAAAATATTAACCAAAATATCTACTCTAAAAAATTATTCTGTTATTTTCTGGGGAATCATGACTAATTAGGAAAATGAAATTACAAGCTGGAGAAAAGCAAGTTTTCAAAATCGTTAAGTCCAGGGCATTTGGAATGAAGTTGAAGCCTAGTGTTAGAAAAGTGTCCAAGGCACTGGCAAGCAGTAGACATCTACAGGGTGTACAGAATTTGAATTATGCCAAACATAATTTTAATGAGCTATAACTTAGGGCACTCCAGTAGACATAACAGCTTTTGGTCTGAGTGGAACATTTTACTGTGAGTGTCCTGATAGCTTTTTGAAGGGAGGAGAAATGTGGGCTGAGTTACAGCAACATAGAAGGACTGACAGTGTTACTGGATTTTAATTATAAGACAAGGACTGGGGAGATCTCTTAGAGGTTAAGAGCACTTGCTGCTCTTGCAGAGGACTGGGTTTGATTCCCAACATCCACATGGTGGATAACTGACAGTGACTCTAGCCAGCTGAAGACATGGTTCTAGCAGGCCTGTTATTTTTTCCCCCTCTACTTGTCTAAAAACAGTTAGATTACATTTCAAAAGCTAACCCCCAAGGTCTATTTCCTTATTTGACCACTTCCTCCCTCTGTGACTTACTACCAAGGTCCAGCTATCTATTAAAGTCCAGCAATCAAATGTCCCATTTGGCTACCCTAATTAACATGTCTAATTAAAATTAAATACCTCATCCTAACATGGACTTTACCTTTTTACCTTTATAAACTGCCATTTGCCTTTGTGCTATGTCTGTCTCCTCTCTTTCCAGAAGCAGTCTTTTGTCCTACTCTGGTACAAATATCCCCCCGCCCCCACTTTGTTCCCTCCCTCTTTTCATCTTCTATCTCCTGTCATTGTCTCTTATTTCTTGCCCTTTGTCCCTCTGGGAAAAATCTCTTTTCTGCTGAGAACTTGACCTTGGGTGTCCTGAGCTGATAACAGATCACTTCAATAACCACCCATAACTCTAGTTTTCAGGGCATCCAATGCCGTCTTGTGACCTTCTCTGTCTCTAAGCATGCACACAATGTACAAACATACATGTAAGCCAAACACTCGCAGATAAGATAGAATGAATAAACCTAATTAAAAAGTTAGAAGATAAGCTCTGTTTTTCTCCTGCCTGTTGAGCATTTCTGACAAGGAACATCCTTTGCTGCATTATCTCTGACTGAGACTGAGGGTTGGAGATGAAGAAGCTCTCTTGTCATTTTAAAGCTTTAACACTTGGGAATAATCAATGACATTATTTATTTGTTTGTTTGTTGTTGAGACAGGGTCTCATTATATAATTCTGGATCGCTTGGAAATCACCATGTAGACCAGACCAGACTGTCTTCAAACTCATAGAGATCTGCCTGCCTCTGACTGTTGAGTGCTGGGATTAAAGGCATACTACACAAAGCCTGTCCTAAACTTACTATAGCAATTGTACAGTTTTATCTATCATTTGGCTGTCCTTTCTCCTCCTCCTCCTCCTCCTCCTCCTCCTCCTCCTCCTCCTCCTCCTCCTCCTCCTCCTCCTCCTCCTTCTTATCATCCTGGGGATCCAACTGAGAGCTCGGTTCCTCAACCCTATACACTTAACATACAGTTCAATGTAGTGATAAAGATATGTACGTTGCTGTGGACTATATCTCCTTAGCTTTTTGTGCTTCAAATCTAGCATTATGTACCATTAGATCTTTTTCAGTCCTTGGTAACTATCGTTCTACTTTCAGTTTGTGTGACTTTGATTGATAGCTCAAATAAGTGAACTTGGACAGTATTTTTTCGTTGTTGTTTTAATAGTCAGTTTATTTCCCTAGCTCTGGTTTTCAAAGTTCAGTATGTTGTAGGAAGTGGTAGTATTTCCTTCCTAGTGAAGGCTAAGTGAGATGTCATTGTGAGTGTCTATAACATCTTCAGCACCCAGTTATCTATTGATGGGTATTGTGGAATAGGAATATGTGTCTGTAGATGACTCTCCGAGAGTTGGATTCCAAGTCTTCTCAGGTTTATACACTGAAGATAGGTCTAGTTTGATTTCCCAAGGAAGCGCTGTTGTTTTTCAACCAGCAACAATATTTAAAAGTTCTCCTGCCTCCCCTTTCTCACTGACATTGCTGTTCATTCTTTGGTCTTGGTATTAGTTGTAGTTTCTTAGTGGGTATGAGGGATAGGAAATACGTGTATACTTAAAATTTTATTACGTTTTTAAAATTGTATATATGTGTATGCATGCTATACTATGTGAGTCCAGGTCAGAGGACAATGTGTGTGTAAGAATAGATTCTTTCCTTCCACCATGTGAATCCCAGAAGTTGAATTCAAGTCATCAGGCCTGGCCACAGGTGCCTTTATTTGCTGAGTCATCTCACAGATCTGATAGATTATAAGATATTTATTCATTTCATTGGTTTTTAATAATCAACATAATAGAGCAAATGCAAATGAACATGCTGAAATTCAGCATGGTAGGCTTTAGTTAGGATGGGGGGGGTATAGCCTTTATACTGATTGCATGCCACTGAGTTCAGGTAAACTTGCCTTATGTGTATATTATCATTACGGGCATTATTTGACAGCCAGAACAAAACCCCAGACTGCAATAAAAGAAGAATGTCTGTGAATGGGAGAGAATCAGGCTGTAGCACTGTGTCTCCTGTTGGTAGGAGTGTTATAGACTTAGAAATTGGTAGAGCTGGCATTGCAACCCCATGAGCCACACAAGGAGAGGATCTGAAGCTTTTGACCTGTCAGTCAGTCAGCGAGGAGACTTAAAGAACAGCAAGCAACAATAGTTATAATCATGTGATTCACTGTGATGTCATGTGGGAAATGCTGAAACTTAGCTTTTAGGCAGACTTAAAACAAAACAAAATGCTGTGAGTGGAATGGGAGAAGCATGTTTCTGATCAACATAAGGAAAACCTTTTGTCAATAAGAAGCATCCCCCACCAAACCTGCAGCTTCACAGTTTGGGATGCTGACAGGATTCTGCACAGAAAGGATGCTCCCCTGACAGGCAGAACCTGGAAAAAGCAACCCATATACAGACTCTTCCTCTCTACCATCTGTTCATCAGTTTGAGAAAATAGACAAATGATTTCTATACACAAACAACCTAATGCATTGTAGTAGCTGACTTTGCTTGCAGAGGCACAGCCTACCCAGATGTTAAATGGAATAAATTTCCCCCTTAGGAAGAATCTAGAATCTTTGATTCTCCTGACTAATAGAAAGGTGGGTGGTACTCTTTTTCCACATTGCACAAGAGCCATGTGGAAGCCCTGTCCCTCTGCTCTCTTTGTTCCTCAGCACTTCCTGTCTCTCTGTTCTTCATTCGTGTCCCTCTGTTCTCTATCATGGTTTCTTGGTATTTCCTGCCCCTGTGTTCTCTGTTCATGTCCCTTAGCACTTCCTACCCATGTGTTCATTTAATCCATCCCACCTATGTGTTGTAGGTTTTGTCTTTACTTGACCTTTGCTTTCTCATTGCCCACTCTTTCCTCACTACAGGCCGCTTTCCAGCACCTGTGATGTCTGCCCTTGCCTTTTCTCAAGAGCTTTGAGCTCTTCCACAGCAGTAACTACATATTGTTGATCTTTGATTTCTTTGTGCAAAACTCCCAAGATTTATTGAATGAAAGGAATTTACATATCTTATTACTTATTGTAAGTCTTGTAGCTGTGTAGTGATTTGGGGCTGATAGAAGAGCCTGCTGTATGTGTTTCTTTCAGTTAGGGCCCTGGTTGTAGTTTGGAAATAAAATCGGAGGCCAGCTGCCCTGCCCCTTCTCTCATTCTCCTGCTAATGCTCTTGCTTTTACTTCCTCTCTCCCAGCTCTTCCCGTCACCTAGTCGCCCACCTTCCTCGCCTCACCCCCGTTTCTTACATCATTTGTCTTCCTCCCCTTGTTCTTTTAAAGCTGTACTGCCTTCTTATGGCTTACACTCAGAGCTTTGGCGGCTGTCCTTAGTATTAGATGAGGTTGGAGCATCTCTTATTGGTTTTTGCATATTTCCTTGTCTCAGTTCTTTTCTTCCTTGTCTTTCTATACTTGTGTAGTCCCTTGGGGTTGGCCTTGTGGGTTGGTTACTATTTGAGCAGCACAGGTGATGTTTGTGTTACTTTGCATTTCTGTATCCATCAAGGCCGTTTGCCATTATCCTGGCCAATGAAATGACAACTGTAGTCTAGAGTCTCCTTGAGAACAGTGCTGGTTTTCTTTGTATGAGTTCTTGTAGCCTGCTTACTTTTGGCCTGTGTAGTTGCAAAGTGAAGCTCTGATCTGTGTTACCTTAAAAAGTGGGTCTAGGGGCTGGAGAGATGGCTCAAAGGTTAAGAGCATTGGCTGCTCTTCTAGAGGACCCAGGTTCAATTACCAGCATCTGCATTGCAGTGCATAACTGCCTGTAATTCAAGTTCCAGGGTATCTGACACCTCCCACAGAGATAGATGAGGCAAACACCAGTGCAATACTTATATATTGTATGTAGGCAAAACACCAATGTACATAAAAACATTAAGTTTTTAAAAAGTGAGTCTAAAGAATTTTTCATAAAGTTAGTAATATTATTTTTTGCAACTCAAAAACACCAGCAGACACACAAACCTTCAGCACACAGTCGAAACTTGCCAGGGAGGGCTTGGCATTTGCTTGAAACTACCTGACAATCTTTTTTTGCTTTGCATATAAAGAAGATTAATGTTCATGAACTTGAATAAATTTCATTTAATGACTAGACCAGTAATTTCTTCAGTGTATGATAAATGACTGTTGTGAATTACTTTTGTTCTCTGCAGAATATTAGAGAAGCTAGATTATTAATATTTTGATGTGTGTATTTTCTGTTTTCTAGGTTTTGATTTAATGAGCCACAGTTTTAAAGATATCTTCCCATCTGCTAAACTCTAGAGATTAATTGAAATTCATGTATATTCTTTTGTTTGCAGTTGGCTAGGCTTATATTTTCTTACTCTTAGAAGGTTCAAAGTCCAGGGGAGGACCATATTCATTTGCCTGGGTCTCCCACATTTTCTCTAGTTTGTGTGCAAATTTGATTATTGTAGGTGATCTGAAAAGGAATCACCTAAGTATAGAAGTGGCTGCAGACCTCAGTATGCATGGACTGTTTTTAATGTATGGGTTCCACACTCAGGCCTCAGAGGTGTAGGAATATATAGTTCCCTTGAAGAAAGTCTTGGAACCATGGTGCAGAGTAGCCCTGTGGTTACTGCATCTCAAGCTGCCTTCTGCAAACTCAGCAATCATGCAGCTCTGTTCCCAGGCAAACTGACATGCTTTTCCTTAACTCTGGCATTCTGCTTTCTCTCAGTAGCAGTGCAAAGCCTAAGGTGTCATCTCATCTTGCTGAAGATAAGGAACTCCACTAGCTGGTCCAACTACTTGCCTTAGCCCCTAGATCCATAAACCCTCTTCTGGAATGAATTAAATCCAAAGAGGAAGGAATATGTAAACATATGTCCTGTGTTACCTTTCTAAAGATCACTTTAAAATTCAGTTTTAAAAACACCTGCTTTAAGGAATTGTGGTGTTGTAGAGGAACATCTTTAGTTTATGTAGATGCAAAAGCCTAAGATTTGTAGCTATTTCTGCAGACCTATCAAATCATGTGACTCTGTGATAAGACAACAGATGTAAGAGTCAGGAGGTCTATTAATGAAGGCAGAGCAGTAACTATTCTCATGAGAACAGGGTTTCTTTAGAAGCTGTTGGTCTTGAAGTGTTAATCCTAACAACACTGTGATGTTCCCTGACTTGCACTGAGTGTGTGTGCAAAGTGAGATAGTGAGAGCAGCTTGCTGGGCATTACAGTTTCTTATTAGGCTTTCCGTGTGTATGCACATAGGCCATCTTTTCTCTGGTGACATGAAATTGCTCTGGACAAAGAAAGTGTTTTGTCACTTTGCTATTTTAGGCGACTAATGTTAAAGAGTAGGTAGTTGCAAAATGAAAAACATTCTCTTCTGGAAAGCCTTAGATTTAAAAAACATACTTTAAAACTCCAAACTAAAGTCACATAGTACTTGTTGAGCACAAAGTTCTCTGATTTCTCTTTATTGCATTCTTCATTTATATTTGAAGTGTTTATTGTATTTCAATGTGAAAAAGGTGTAGAAAACATTTTCAATCAGTAGTTTCTTTACTGTTGAGTTATCGATACCTACTAGATCATCCATAGAAGTCTTTAGACAGCTTTTCTGTAAGTAGGGAAAATACCAACCACTTAAGAACTTAGTGTTTGGAGACAGCTAATGAGGTGGGAAGTGTAGAATGTGGATTAATTATTTTCAAAGTAGGAAGAACAGATTATATTCTAAGAGTTAACATTAAAATGTATAGTGAATGCATAGCAGTTCTCTCTTCTTTCTGTCCCCTGTCCCCTCCCTTCATTTCTAGAAGAGTAGTTTCCTTACATTAAACCATGCTTATGTTGTTTTTAAAGATATTTCACTATTGTTATATAAGCAGAAACATTTGGAGATCACAAGCCATTGTTTAATAGCTGGGATAAAATGAAAGAAGCCTGAGAAGGCCCCAGTCCCATAGCTTTGGGAACTGAAGGTCAGCTGGTAGCTGGCTGAGTGTGGATGTAGAATGTTTGAGACTCACCCACAGGTTCTAACACAATATCTGGGTAAGCCATTCCAGAATTGTGACCTAGTGTCTGTCAGGTAGAAGTAGTCCTTTATGCTAATGTTGTCATAATGAGGTAGTTATAATATAGTACCAGGATAGAAAACAGAAATCTTGGTTCCAAGAATGAGATATTCATTTTCTACTATTGCCTAACAATTGCCATGAATTTGCAGAGGCTTGAAAAATCTACCTTTTCTTAAATTTTATTTTAGACTTCTAAAGGTGGAGAAGCCCTTGTGTAATTCTGGTTACAGCTCTCACCAAGTCAGGCCGGATGTAAGAGCTGCCAGATCTGGGCTCTTATTCATTTATTCATTCATTCATTCACCCATTAATTCCTTTATTCATTTGTGTATTTATGTGTATGTGTGAACACTTACATGTAAATGTGTGTACCATACGAGTGCCCATGGAACTGGAGTTACAGACAGTTGTGAGCAGTCATGTGGATACTGGGAACTGTATCTGTGTCCTCTTCAAGCACAGCAAGTTCTCTGCTGAGCCCTTTCTCCAGTCCCAGGCCTGACTTCTTTTTGGAGCTGGTGACCATCTGTTTGTGTCCATGCTTGTTCAGTATGACTGCATTTTGTTCTCCTAGACCAGCAGTTCTCAATCTGGACGGGTCACAACCCTTTTGGATATTGAATAACCCTTTCACACCTAATATCATCGGAAAACGGATATTTAGGTTACAATTCTAACAGTAGCAAAATTACAGTTATGAAGTAGCAACAAAAATAATTTTATGGTTGGGGATCACCACAAATTTAGGACTTGTATTAGAGGGTTGGAGCTTAGGAAGGTTGAGGACTACTGCCTTAGACTCTAAGGGTATGGTTCTCATTTCATTGCTGACTACTGGCTAGAGACATGCTTCAATACTTAGTTCCTTTAGTGACATTTGTCATGCCACCTTTGGGACCCTCTGTCTCAGCACTGTTTCTACTCTAATTTCACTCCTTATGAGGAAGTGAGAATTCTACAGTTTAAGAAACAAACAAACAAAAAAATCTTTAATTAGTCTACTTTTTTTTGTCTATTCACTCTCTATTTTAATTAATTATTTTATTTACATCCTAAATGTTGCCCTGCCTCCTGGTTCCCCCTCCCCTTTACCTCTGAGAGGGTGTATCTATATCCTTTTTAAAATAACATAGTAAGACCTTAGAAAGAATCCTTTTTCTACATAAGCTTTAGGAATTCTTACATTCTAGGACAGTTTTCCATTGGTGGGCATTGTAAAAAGTTATTCTTAGAATTCTGTGCAGGAGTTGGCTACTGGTGACAAGGTTGTACACATACTAATGTAATGTAACAAGTTGGTGTCGTAATTGGCTGGACAACGTTGTACACATAGTAATGTAATGTAACAAGGTGGTGTCATAATTGGTTGGACAAGGTTGTACACATACTAATGTAATGTAACAAGGTAGTGTCGTAATTGGCTGGACAAGGTTGTACACATAGTAATGTAATGTAACAAGGTGGTGCCGTAATTGGCTGGGCATGCTGTAAGCCCCAGTTCCATGAATAGCTCTGAAGGCTTTTTTCCCCTACTATATATTCTTTCAGTTTGTCCCTTAGTTTTCAGAGGACCTGCCTTCATAGAGCAGTTTTGAGGACTGAATAGATTATATTTTTTTATATTGTGTTACTATGTGCTTGGCACATAATAAACACTACATAACTATTAATAGTTATTACTATTATTTGTTCTTCAAAGTAGAATTCTTTCCTGACATATTTCAGTTTTCATGTAATGAACTTGACTATAAAATCCAAAGCACATGTTCAGTAAAAATAACAAAAGTTAAACAAAAAGTTTTTCATCACTGTGGAATCTTATTCTTGGGCATTTGTCTCATTCATGCATTCTCTTGCTATAGGTAGAGCTTTGTGCTTTTACACGGCTGGAATCAGGTATGTGTGTGGCCAAGTTTATGTTGGAAATGAAGTGGAAGAAAGGCAGAGAGAACCTGGGTGAGCAGGCAAGTCAGCTTGGGAGTAGAACAGAGGGTCGTCTTCAAACAACCTTTGGTATGAGGGGATAGACAGTTATAAAATATGTGAAGTACAGACTTGAGGAAAGATAATTTATATTCTGATATTGTTGGATCATGCCTCCAAACCAAGAATGATTCTTGCCAAGAAATGTTATGGCAGCCCTGATGGAGGTGAGGTGGGTCGGACTGGAGCAGTGTGGTTCTGAGTGCTCTAGTGGCTTGTCTTGGTCAAGAAGAGGTGAGAAGAGTTCCTAGGAGGACTTTTGGGACCCAAGCCTGATTGTTCTTTACATCCGATTCTCTACAGTGATGTCAGAACTTGGTATTGCCAGATATTAAGAGAAAAGGAGCAGGTGGGCTGAGGAGAGGTACACTGCCAGCCTTGATCTGCCCTCCTCCTCTGAGGATCACTAGGAGTAAAGATGCAGCTACACCCGTGCCATGTCTCTGTGTCCAGAACCCATGAGAGGTTTTACTGGGTGTGTAGACACTTTTAGGGGCTTTTCACAATGCTCTCTCTGCTCTTAGGTTTATGTTTCTCCTCACTACACCTTAAGACCAGTATGCACTTTATAGCCATATATACTAGATGTTTTTCATGAATGCTGTTCATATGTATATTGAGTGTATATTGCCCCAAGCAATACTTTATGACCTTAAACAAAATTTCATATTTTCTTAATACTACTCAAAATGCTAATTAAACAATAAGGCTATGTTCTAAAATTCTTCCAAACCCTTTTCCTGGCACATCTTAAAAAGTTACAGTGAGTGTTCTGTAATAATAAAGGAGACAACTTTGCTCGTATTTTAGCATAGCACTATGATTACTAAACGATTATAAGAATTAGTAATTGGGTAATAATTGATTGACAGAGATGTGTTTCTATTTTCAGATCATAAATCAGTTTACTGGACTAATACAAAGTAAGAATCAATGTTCCCCTCGCTCTGACTGTCCCCCTTACACTCACCCTGTCCAAACCTGCACCTTTTTCCTGAACCAGTACTGCTACTCATGGGGTGCCACTACACCCATCTGGACCTATTTTTTAAAGGAGATAACAGAATCACTTAACAGTGTGCTGAGCTACCATGTGAACCCACATCTCCGGTCTCCTAAATTCCTAACTCCTGTAGCGACACTGTTGGTGTTTGAATGCACCCACCCTAAATCGGAAGCCTTTAAAAAAATTGCTAAGGGAAACACACTCTCTGCTTAGAAACGATAGCTCATCAGTTTGCTAGTGATGACCCCCCTAATTTCGGCGCTCCCTCTCCCTCTCCCCCTCTTCCCCCTTCTCTCTCTCTCTCTCTCTCTCTCTCTCTCTCTCTCTCTCTCTCTCTCTCTCTCTCTGAGATTTTACTGCAACATCTCTTGCCTTCTAGCACTCATAAAGTATCTTGACATTTGACTAATTAAACTCCAAAGGCAAGGCATATGGCTTCCTTCAGCTAAAAAAGAAAATCACAGAAAAGTACTTGAAATTAAAATTAGAAGATGACATTTTACACACTAAAGACATTCATGCTTTCAGTCTTAGCTTTCAACCATTGTTGTTCAAAGCCTCGTGAGAAGACACATGCCTACTCTGGTAAGTCACGCTCTGTGACATCTAGTCTCTTATCAAGGACGTCTGCACCAATGCTGCTCACTTGTACCATGTTGCCACTTCTTATGCGGGGAAATTTGGCTGATGAGTTTTGCCTTTGGAGTCTTGCAGGCATGTATGTAGGTAGTGAGTTAGAAAAGCTTCAGCATTCGAAATGACTGTAGGACATAATGATGAATGGACGGTTTCGGAGCCTTCTCTTAACAGTGAACATCCAAACAATAAAGAAACCTCCCTGTCTAGAGCTGATGGAGTTTAACCAGGAAACATTTGAGCTTTAAGGGAAGCTGATGTACTCTTACCTCCTGATTCCTATTTTTTCTACTCACAAATGGTAAACTTTTTCCTGAGTGAACTGAATTTTTATCTGCCTCCTAAAGGAGCTGTGTTGGAAGATGAAGTGGCTGTAGCTTTTCTTTGGTTTCATTAGTCTTGAATCTGGAAGAAGATACATACCTGTGGTAGCAAGAATGCACATATTTTCCCCCTTGGACATTTGAAAAGCAATGTCAGTATTGAGCAAGACTGAGAACTGGAGCATTCCTGTCTGGATTCAGTTTTCACCAACTGGGAGCTAAGCTCAGAGAGATGAAAAGCAGCCAGATTTTGTCTTCTGTTTCACAGAGGGTGTTTTCCCTGTGACTTTGGGCAACTGCTTTGTGTTGCTAGTGTAGGAAAGCTGTATAAGTCAACAAGCTTTTGAACTTCGATGACTTTACTATGAAAACATTGACTTCGTTATGGGACCCAGTTTGCAGAAGACTGTCTAAGTGGAATAGTAGTAAGTTATTTCACTTCTTTCAAAATTCAAGTACAAGGAGACTAATCGTTTAGGAGACTAAAAGGAGACAAAATTCAAGTCTTTGGGAGACTAATCTTGTGCTTTGGCTGCAAAACTCAAGAGATGTTAGGATGTGATACTAAGAAGAATCTTCTATCTTTGTTAGATAGCAAAGATGTTGACTGCATTACCTCTGGGTTCATGATCAAATTAGATAGTTAAACGGAGACTTTAATGGTAGATATCTATCTGGAGTTGTCTTAATTGGCTTGGAGGGTGTATGAATAAATGTCCTGTGACAAGGGCAGGAGGATGAAGTCTTACAAATAGGTAACACAGCAGCTTTACAGGAGCCATAGGCTGCAGGCCAGGCGGGGCTCAGGAAAGAACCGTGCTGGGGCACTTAGTAACCTGTGAGTGCATGGGATAGCAGTGAGATCAGCATTGCCTATACTAATGAGCAAAGATAGGTCTTCAAATATGAAGGTGTGTATAATGTACAGTAATTTCTCACCATTATTTTTATTACAAGAATATAAATAACAGTGTTATTTAATTTTTATTAAAATATATTTAATTAAAAATGTAATAAAACAATGTTTAATTAAAAGTAACACGTTTCTGAAGAATTTTAGAATGATGTTAAATTGTGCATTTTTTTAAAAGATGGAATATTGTGTGAGGTTAATAGTCATCTGGAAAATGTGTACATCTGGTGAACCAAAAATTTAAGCAAGCTGCTAATGCTGAGTATGCTAGTTTCTTTTCCTATTGCTGTGAAGGAATACCTAAGGAAAGCAACTTGAGGACGGAGGGCTTTTGTTTGTTCCAAAGCCGTGAGGACAGCTCATTGTGGCAAGGAAGAAGTAAGCTGGTCACATGGCAGCCACAGTCAGTAATAGTGATGGGCAAATGCTGCCAGTGGCCATTCTCCACTTCTACTGACCAGATCCCAGTTCAGGGGATGATGCCACCCACAATGGATGGGGTTCCCACCTCAGTTATTGTAATCAATATAATCAACCACAGGCATGCCCAGCAGCCATCTCCCAGATAATTATAGATCCTGTCAAATTGACAGTTAATATTAATCAATCCACTGAAAAATAGTTGGAGCTAAAGGCCCTGAGACAAAACTTAAGACAGTACATAAAGAACTAACAGCTTTCCTCCTTAAATGTGCTTATTGTAGTAAGCCTCAGAAACTTTTGTTAATGTCTGGCATCTTTGTATCGAGTTCAAATGTCAAGTACATCTGATTGCATGGTTTGCAATACGGAGTAGCGTGGGAATATCACCAAGAGGCCCTACCTGTCCCTGAGTAGGGACTTATGAGCCACTGACAAACATATTTTCTCTCTCATTGACAGGTCATGTGGATTTCAACAATAGTTGTGGTTTTAAATTACATTACAGTTCTCTTGAGAATAGAAATTTTTTTCCAGTTATCTCCTGGGATGACTAGTTGCTATGATTAATTTAGCTATTTGTAATATTTGTAATATTAAACTCCCCCCCCCCCATGATGGTGCCTGAAGGGAAAGACTTTATTGCCAAACATTGTTAAATGAAATTTCTCTTTAAGTGAAAGTTATACTGTGTGCCTTAGATCCAGAAGAACCGTGTTGTTGGAGCTTAGTTATATATTTGTATTCCCCATGGGTCAATGAGGCATGAAGCAAGGACGCAGGGCAATTGTAATACAAGTTTGTTATTTAATTGGAGATATAACTAGTTCTCAGAGTTCTACACCTGAGTATATGAGAAATTCTTGAGGCTTTTACCATTCTCAGTTTCTTTTTCAGCAGTTTAAATACTGAAGATTAAATTTCTGCTCTCCAATGAACTTTACAAATCTCATTAGAGACATCATAAAAGGATGATTGAAAACTGCTTGGCTTTGAGAGAGCAGCTCTTTGAGAAATAGCAGAGAACAGATAATGGGGAAAGGCTAACTGTTTTTTTTTCCTATGCAATGTATGTTGCAATCTTGAAGTGTCACCTTTTGCCATGCACTCAGCCCATGACTTTGTAATAGATTTGTGAATGGAAATCATTGCACATATCTCCTTGTGACTGTGTGTTTGTGAGTGTCTTGTCATCTGTCAGCTGGCCTCAGTGTCTGTCATTTTCCCAGCTGTGGTCATTGGAACTTCTCCCTGTTCTGTGTGCACATCAGGCTCATTTCAGAACTCAGAGCTGGTCTGCTGCTTTTGCTTGCTCCTTTCTCTGAAGTCTTTCTTTAACTCCTTTACTGC
>JADRCD010210972.1:0-23087 GCA_019843815.1 Montemys delectorum
CTCTCTCTCTCTCTCTCTCTCTCTCTCTCTCTCTCTCTCAGTTCAAGTATGTATAGCACCTGCAATGGCCAGAGGCATTGAATCCTTTGGAGCTGGAGTTTTGGGCAATTGTGAGCATGGTGTGTGCTAGGAATTGAACTTCGATCCTCTGCAAGTTGCTCTTGACTGCTGAGCCATCTCTGCAACTCTATGTCTGGCTTTTCAATGTAGGTTCTGGGGATTAAAGTCAGGTTTTCAGGCATGTGCACCAAATGCTTTTCACCCACTGGGATCTTGCTATACCAAAGTCACCATCTGTCAAGCCACTAAATTTTCCTTCCTGTTTTGCAAAGTGCTTACTTCTAAGAGTCTCACTCTCCAACGATTTAAGTATATACACCCGTATAGAGGTTGTGTGTATGTGGGGAGAGCTTTAGTGCCTCGATTTATTCAGTTATGTGCTGGCAATCATATTACCTGTCCATACATGGGAAAATGGTTTTGCTTGTCAGAAACCAGGATTGCCATAGTAACTTTTTCTCTTCATAAACAGTGAAAGACAGCAAAATAGGAGACTTGTGAAAGTGATTCTTCGGTGTTTCACTATGAGAAAGTGAAACCTGAAAGGCCTTGAAAACCTACAATCACTTACATAAACCAATCTATTCAATGTCTGCATATGCAGCATGTGTATTTATGTAGAAGCAGAGTTTTGTTTATGTCTGTGTATACAATAGCCTTACCTCTTTCCATTATAGTAGAATGCAAATGTAAGAAATCACTCCAAGGATTTTTTAAAGCATATTTGAGTCAATTTAAGGAAAGCAAATCATCAAAAGTTGCTTAAATTACCAGCCTTTATTTGATTTTGTTTACTTTTAATGATTTTTTTTAAAATGAAACCTGTCTGGCTAAAATTCAGGATATATTTTGGAATGTTCCCATCTGCAGATCCCAAACTTCTGAAATTTCCATCAATTTAGAATTATTTTTTTTGTTTACAATATCACTAGAAAAAAAAACCAAGAAACATTATTGAACAGGATTTACAGGTCTGTGTACTTACATTTATCAGTGTAACTAGATGCTTGATATAGCTCAGGTATTTTTATTAATCATTTCTTTGAAGCTGTTAATTTGAAAGCACCAAATGTTCTATTTATTCTCCAGCATTTTCTCAGTGTCTAGTGTAAAATGTATGTGTAAAGAGTAAGTATCAGATAGTCAAAGATGGTAAGAGCACGCTGGGAGGCTTCTGCATTAAGATCATTGTAAGTCTCTACCATAGATCAGTTTTATAGACACACATGTGTCTCCACGTGTATGGTGGTCCTCATAAGAGCATCGGAAGGCTGGCATGGTGGTGCATACCTGAAACTTCAGCGCTTGGTGGAGACAGGGGGATCAGAAAGGACTTCAAGGTCATCCTGGGCTGCACAGTGAGCTCAAGGCCAGCCTGGGCCACATAAGGCTCCCTTGTCTCAGATTAAAAACCAACCAAAACAACACGCGACAGAAACTGAAAAACACAAGCCCACTCCAGGGCCCCGGGGAAGCTAAGCGACAGCATAGCCAACCTGGAACTGAGACTTGAGCTGCAGTTTACTATAAGGCAGATTTCACTGTGGTACCTTCCAGATCGGCTGTATCCAAGGACCGCATGGGAAGCTAATCTGCCGCATCTTCATGGAGAGATGTGGAAATCCTGTTTATCATTTCTTTCAATGTATGCACACCTTCAGTGATCACTGGTCTGCGTTATATGGTAGAATGCAAAGCAGGAAGCCACTCAAAGGAGATTAAAGAAAGAAAACCACAAACTTGATTAAATGACCAACCTTATTTATGTTCTTTTAAAAATTTACCTTTGTAATGTTTTCCCTTTTAAAACTTTTTATTGATTCTTTTTGAGTTTTACATCCTGCTCATCTCATCCCCTTATATCTGCCCTCTGCTCTTGAAATCCCCTCAATAAAAACCTCCTCCCCTTTCTCTCTCTCCCTCTCCCTCCCCCTCTCTCTCCTTCTCTCTCCCCCTCTCTTTCTCTTTCCTTCTCTCTTTCTCTCACACCCATATCCACACCCACACACCCCACCCCACCCCCCCCCACAACCCCACCTACCCCCACACACAAATCCAAAGCATCCGAAAACATCTTGTCGTGGAAACTGTAGCATGTCACAGTGTGTCCAGTTTATTCCTCTGTCCAGTTTATTCCATCTTCACTTGCAAATGTTCCAGGTCTCTGGCTTCTGTGATACTATCAATATTGAATCATTGCCGGGTCTCCTCCCAGTTATCCCGTCGTTGCCCTGTGTCATGGTGATCACGCAGCTTTGGATCAGCAGGACTGGCCTTTTCTTTTTTTTTTTTTTTAATTTCATTTTATTAGATATTTTCTTTATTTACATGTCATACGATATCTCCTTTCCCAGTTCCCCTCAAAACAAAAACAAAAACAAAAACAAAAACAACAACAAAAAAACAAGAACAAACTCCTATTCCCTCCCCACTCCCCCTGCTCGCTACCCCACCCTCTCCTGCTTACTGGCCCTGGCATTCCCCTACACTGGGGCATAGCACCTGGCCCTTTCAACCAGATTTGATACAGATTTTGAGGTGGATCAACTCAGAGCCCTGGATCTGGGCCTGGGTGGTAGCTGAGCTAGTCAGTGTGCTGGCTCTCCCTTCTTCCTACCACCATGGTGAGCTCTCAAGCGCCATCCCATGCCATCATTGGCAGAAGGCAGAGTCAGCTCTCTTGTTCTCATGCCTCTGGGTGGCTCACCAGCACCCCACAGCTCTATCTTCACTCTACTCTGCTGCCTAGTCAAGGCGTGGGGCTTAGTTTCCCAAGTGCTGCAGAGGGCAAGGGGCAGGGCCAGCTCTCCTGCTATCACACCCCAAGGGCTGGGTTGCCAATGCCTTTGCCATCATCAGGGTGTGCTGCACTGTGTTGCTTAGGTGAGATGCGGGACTAATCTCCAGAGTGCTGATGCTGGTAAGAGGCAGGGCCAGCTCTCCGGAGTTGGGGTGGGGGGTGGGGGGTGGGGGGTAGGGGTAGAGAGGCAGTTCTGCATATACCTCGGTCATGTCCCCGCCCCCCAGGGTCATTCAATGTTTTCTAGTGTTAATAAGAGCTACGGGCATTGACACCGACCCTGTCACTGTGTAGCCATGGACCCAGCCATATCCCTCCATGGCGGATTGGGCTGTGACTTCCCCACGGCCCCAGGTGGTGGGGCTGGCCACTTACAACAGGCTACTCCTCTCCACCCAGAGTCTTCCATTTCCATCTTTCTTCATAATGCTCAAACTGCTCCAGTTCCTTTTTCTCTCCAATCTGTCAACCAGACATTTGTACATAATGGTAACCCCCGCTGTAGGCTGACCACTGCTGTGGAAACCGGCCCGCGGTTCCACTCGGGTCAGTGAGTCTGTTCGGACAGGAGGGTTAGACAGGATCTGCAAAATCAAACTGGAGAACAAAAGAGACACGGGGGGGGGGGAAGTAGAGTTCTATCAAGGCATCCCTTTACTTGGGGGTATTTTGAGCTTTTATAGGCAGGCACAAAAATGAAACTGAAATATCCAGACACAATATATGCATAACGTAAATCCAGCTCCTGATGTGTAGCCGTCAAGGTCTCAGCAGATTCGCTTCTCAGGCAGGCAGATTTGTTTACATTCAGCAGGTCCTCAAGCAGTAGGCATATCAGCCCCTAAGTTTAACTCAAGACTGAGCTGCAGCATAGTTGGGCCATTGTTTAGCTCCACAGGTGACCGCCTTCAGTCCCAGGTGTCAACTCTGCTGCTGGAGCTCAGGCAGAGGGAGGGGGGCAACACACTGCGACTGGTGGGCCCCAATGTAACAGGTGTGGTGGCAAGGAGGTATCCATGACCCGCCCGTGCTGTGCACAGGGCGGCAGGTCTGTGGGTGGCATGGTGGTCCACAGGTCTCTGTTTGCCTTCCTCTTCTCTTGCTGTGTTGTGTTGTGGTAGGCAGGGATCCATGTGTCTATGGCCTGCCTGTGCTCTGGGGTGGAGGGCAGATCTGTGGGTGTTTTTCCTCACCCATACCTTGTGGCGTGGCGCAATCCAGGTCTATCTCTGTGCTCCTTTTTCTGTGCTGTGCTATCTGGATTTGATTTGATTTGATTTGATTTGATTTATGTGTCCAGGCATAAAACAACTTTGGCCACCAAGCCAAGCATCAAGCTAGGATGAACAAAGGACTGCCATCTGCTCTGTCCCTGACTGATACAAGAACACCACCACTTTATATAATAGACAACAAGGTGTCTCTTTCCCTAATGCTGGGGTAGGGGGGGCAATTTTTTTGATAACCAAATTCTTTGATTAAATTTAAGTCCATTTTCCCTTAAGAATACAAGTCATCTTGTGTAACACCTTATGTTTTCCACCTGATATCTTTTAGAGCTAAGACATTGAAAAGTAATTCCTGGTCTTACACTAATTTTTTTATTATTTTAAATACAATATGCATTACTTTCATATAATAATTTTTGTCTTATTCAATTAAGTCTGTTGTTTTCTAATTTACTCTGTTATCAGTATTGGTATCTGAAATGACTTCCAAAACATTTCATGCTCACAATCCTAATTGAATTTTTGTGACCTGGTATTGAAACCTTTCTTGGGGCTGAAGATATGGCTAAGTGATTAAGAATGCTTGTGGCTCTGTAAAGGACTGACAATCATCCTTAAGTCCACTTACAGAGCTGGACACCCTCTTGCAGCCTCTATGGGCATCATGTAAACACATGATACACATGCATGCATGCATACAGAACAATCACACACATTAAATTAAAAATGTCTTTCAAAATGCTAAAATAAGGGCTGGCGAGATGGCTCAGCGGGTAAGAGCACTGACTGCTCTTCCGAAGGCCCTGAGTTTGGATCCCAGCAACCACATGGTGGTTCACAACCATCGGTGATGAGTTCTGATGTCCTCTTCACGTGCATGCGTCTGAAGACAACAACAGTGTATTACGATGGAGCGAGCCGGGCAGGAGCGAGCAGAGGTCCTGAGTTCAATTCCCAGCATCTACATGACGGCTCACGGCCATCTGTACAGCTACAGTGTACTCATACACATAAAATAAATAAATAAATCTTTTAAAAAATGTTAACGTGAAACAAAAACTCTTGGATTTTCTTCCATATCCTAGCTAGATGACTTCACATTTTCTATTCTCACCAAACCGTACAAGTCCTGGGCTTCAGTCTAAAGATGTGCTTATGAAATTGTAGTTTAATACTGCAGATGTTCACTACTGAATAAGTATTCCCCAGATCCTGGCATACAGTCGTTTAACTTTTGTTCAGGAATATGTTTGTTTTGAAAGAATTCTGAGAATTCTAAACTGGTGTGGAAAAACCCATATTTCAGAGCATCTCTGCATCTATGACGTGCAAAGGATTTCACATGTATTGATTTCAAGACTGACTTCTGCTACAGGAAGCTCTCGAGGTGACTCCCTCAATCTTCTGTTGTGAGTGGGCTTTCCTTGTGTTTACTCTATTAGAAATTACAGTGGAGCTATTAGTTCATGTACATCACTTTATTTGACTGAGACTAATTTAAGCCATCAATTTACTTACATTAATGGTAAGTTCATTGACTGTCAAATGTCAGCATGAATGAGAAATAGCCATATTGGAAGATCAATGGTAAAGTGGCACTGTCCCAATGTTTTTGCAAATCTCCAATGCTTTGCTGGATAGAATGTAGCAGGCTCCTTCTGTCTATTTCTGTGGATCATACATTACATGGTTTTTTAGAGAACTTCATTATAGCTTTGTAAGACCTGTTTTGGGTCAGCAAAATACCCCAGCAGAGAGCATCCTCGGGCAGGACTTTGGAGCTTACTTTAGGAAGCCTTCACATAGCAAATGAGCTGTTAACTTTCTTGTGTTTCAATATGCCTTATAAAATAAAACACACAACAGCATTTATCTTTCAGACTGTTTTGAGGGTTAAGTGACTCAATACATGGTTTATAATTACAATGTATTTAGCACTAGAAATAATCAGTTTTGTAGCTAGAACAATATAATTTCCTCTATTTTGAATTTTATTCCCTATATCACTGATTTTCAATGCCTTTTTTTAATCCCAAATCCAAATTAGTATTTGCTTATTTTAAGTGGGGGAAATAAAAGAAATATTTTTGATAAGGATTAATTTTTAGGAGATGTTAGTCATTTGACAATCATTTTGCTATGTAATTCATAATTATATCTGAATTATCCATTAGGATTTAAACAGGTACTACAAAATAAAAGCTAATCCCAAGCTTAATTTTAGTTTTCCCAGGCTGTCTTTAAAGTTGATGTATAAATAAACATGACTTTGAACTTCTGATTTTCCTGCTCTCATCTCCCAAATTCTGGGATTGCAGGCATGTAATACCACATTCTGTCTATGTGTAATTGGGGATAGAACCCAGGGTTTATTTATGCTTGGCAAGTAGTCTACCAACTCAGCTACATCCTGGCCCCCACATTTTAATGGCCTATTAAATTTTATCTACACATACATATGAATCTTCCTTTACATTAGGGACTGTAACATACTTTTTTTTTTTAACTTTTATTGCATTGACATACTTGGTTTTATATTAAGTTTTGATGGGTTAGGAGGACACAGGAAAGTCTAAACTTAATTAAATAAGCAATTACTCTGTATTGTGTACAGGCCAGGTGTTCTACTGGATTCTGGTAAAAGACATACTTTGACTTAACAGCAGCAAAATAAGCAGGTAATTAAGAATGTGAGGAGAATATAAAACTGATTTTCACGTAGTTTACAATTTAAATATTGTCACTCCATTACAAACCAGTGTTTCAAAGGTATTGTTACTATTCTGTGCTATCTATAAATAGTCAAGAGGAAGTGACAGTAAACAAACCCAGTTTATGGAAGGAGTATGTGCTAACCACAGCTCTGATCCTAAATAATGAGATCATCTGAACACACTATCAGAACCTTAGCCTCATTTTTTTCAGTTAAAAAGATAACCAGTTATTTAAAACCTCTCAAAAATAACTTTCACAATCCTATTCTCAGAATGAACCTTTAAAAATGTTTGAATGCAAAAAGTATGATTATTTTTTCAATCTAATAAGCTTATTTTTTTTCAACACAGGGAATGGAACTCTGTACCTTGTACAGACCAAGAAGACACAGTACCACTGAGACGCACTCTACAGCATGTGGAAACAGAACTTTCAGTTCATCTTTGTGTTCCTAGAACAGGGCGAATTCTGTTCAGTGTACTCGGAAACTGTGTTTCTACCGGCAAATGCTGGCCAAAGACTTATAATTATAAATTCTGGATTATTTAGTTGAAACAGAGAGTTGAGACTATTTTCCTGGATATATGGGAAAAACAATAAATGTTTTATAACAAAGAAAAATTATAAGGACAAGTGCTCAGCTACTGTTTGGAAGTTCTGCTTATTCAACGATAGTAGGAAGGCTGTAGGTTTACTTTGTTTCAGTAGATGGCACTGGGGTCTCAAGTAAAACGCAGTTTAGGGAAAAGCAAAAAATACAAAGATACATGTCTTTACTGTTTAAAACAAAGCAGATGCCATAAAAATCTAAGGGACTATTATAAAATAACCACCTATGTACAAATAAGTGAAAATTAAATATTCATCAAATATCTTGTTTTAAATTTCTTAAAATAAACCTAAAAAATTGTGGAAGACTAGACTGAAGAGAGAAATAAACACAAACTTGAAGATTATGGTTCAGGGGGAAGTCTCCAGGGTCCTCTTAGTCACGTTTTCCTTGCAAGATTTATTTTTTAAAAATATTTTAAAGAATCACATTATTTTCTCCTTTTCTAGTTGTACTCACTAGCTCTTCACAACTCTGACACAGGAGAAAGCTTAGATGATCTTCTCTACCTAGGATTCACAAAACAAAATTTTGTTTGAAAAGATTTCCTCACCGGAAGCCTTGGCTCTTTTTGTGAATACTGTTAGGATCTACTCAGAGGAGAGAGCCATAGTTTTCCCGTTCCTTCTGAAATCTGAGACCAACAAGTATTCTCCCTGGAAGTCTCCCATTTTCTTTAACTGTTTCATATTTTTTATACAAAGAGTCACCATGTAGCCCAGGCTACCCTAGAACATAAGATTCTTTTCTGTCTCCTTTCTTAGTGTGGGAACTCCTTGATGTAAAACAATTACTCTTTATGTTTTCCTCTTCTTACAGGAACCTGGGGTATCTTGGATGTAGTGTTTGCAACTCTTAGATTCACTGTCTGTCTTCGCCTTTTTCTAGGCTCAATGATTATTACCAGCTGGTTAAAATACAATGTAAAACAAGGCAGTATTTCCTTATACATTATAAAAGTATGATTATATTATATAAGCATATTACAACTATTCTCATTTTCCTTAACCAGATAGAAGTTAATGATTAGAGAAATCCACATCTCTAACTTAAAAAGTTTTAAAATACTATGGGAGGATATTTACATAGAGAAAATTTTCATGGAAAATGAATGACATAATAAATTACACAGCAATAAAAATAGAGGAGCATTAACACAAGAAGAAGTACTGAGATTTTAATTCTGTGAGTAAAGAATTGTGTTTTTAAAAGGAGAGAACTGCTTGGTTTCAGTAGTGTAACTTCTCAAAAGTCACTTAGTTGTGATGTCCCCAAATCCCAGGGCTTTCTCCGTCTTTGACCTCATCCAGTCTGACTCCCAGGCTCATCCACTTTGGCTTTTGTGTAGTGTCTTCAGGACAGAGGGACGGAACCACAGTCTCCTACTGAGTCCACACCGTCACCAGTGCAAACACACATGTAGCAAAGGATTTGGGTTTTACTTACTATTTCAGTCTGTAGAGTAACCAACTGGTGATGCATTTGAAGGAAGTGCTGCTGTTATTCTGATCTTAGATGCCTTCTTGAAGTCAACCACATGAGCAAGTAAGTTTTTATGCTCCTTTGGAGCAATTTATTTTTCTGTTTTTTGTTTTTTGTTTTTTTTTTCCCACTTCACTTTTTTATGAAGGGACACAGGGTCATGAGTCAGCGCTTTTAAGAGTCAGGGAAGAACCAATAGAAAAGGAGGCTTTCCCTGCTCTCTGCCTGTTTGATGGGACTTTATGGCTGGAGTCTGCCTCATGACAGCAGTTACCTTAGGTGGGATTTGGAGATGAAGAGCAGGGAGAAGCAGCCCAGAGCACTGAAATGCCATAGAGCCTGCACAGATGCAGGCTGGCATGCTTTTACAAACTATTTTCAAAGTTAATTTACATTGTTTTTGTTGCAAAATTCTTCCTTGCCCCTCTCCCCCTTAAATTCTAGTAACAGATACAGGGAAGATTATTGAAAGATTATTATTTAAAAAGTTTGCCTGTCCTGTCAGTATTTATGAGTACTAGTGTGACTTTAATCCTTTACCAGCTATGTGGCGGTGTGAATGAATTTTTTTTTTTTTTTTTTACCTTTTTTATTTTTTTAAAACCAAATAAATTACTTCATTATAGAGAAGCTACCTTCAAAAAATAACAGCATCCACCACAACCCCTTATTGTCTAGAGTTTGCTACATTCACACTGAAGTCTCAGGCAGTGAATACAAGTTGGTCCCATTCAAAGGGATCTCTGGTGTGAGGCACATCACATCAAACAGGGCAGCTTTATCGTCCACCATGTTCTTCGTTGCCATGAACTCTGAGAGAACAGAATTTGTTCACAGGGTGAAACACATGTTTATGGTCCTGAATAAACTTCTCAGATTCAAATCTGTGTGACATTGGTAGACGCAGGAATTCTGAGGCCAAATGGGATGTTTGTGGCCCGTATTTGCATATCAATGTCTAGACACCCTTTTAGGAATACTGCTGCTTCCTGACAATGCTGCTGTCTGAAGTCTGGGGAAAGAAAACCCATAAAAGTTTGGACTCACTTGTCAAAGCCCTCGATTCTCTTTTTTTCTTTCTTTCTTTCTTTCTTTCTTTTTTTTTTTTTTTTCTTGCTTTGGAAAATGTGAAGCAGGGTCACTAAGTTCCATTCGCCATAGTTTTATTATGTTTTAAATGAAGCGATTGAACCAGCATAGAGTCCAGACAGACACTCCCAGGCTGCTGTGAAGGCATCCCAAGGCCATTTGAAGGCAGCTTCTTCAGAGCATGAGACGGCTTCTCTCCTTCTCTTGCTTTACTGCTCCTCTCTTTCCCCCAAAGAGGACTGGGGAAGTAGCCCAGTAGTGGAGCACATTGCTTACCTTGCCCAAGGCTTGGGTTTGACCCCAAGCAGTTGAATCAAAAAAGCCTTGTATCCTCGACCCTCGGAATAGCTATTGAAAATCAAATTTTAGAGCAGAAGTCATTTTAAAAACAATTGCATGCTAGGGGGATTTTGCAAGGCCATGCTGTTTCCAGCACTCACATGAATAAGAACACCACCCCAGTTTCCTTGTATCACTAAGAAATTACGAAACAGAAATCTGGAAAATAGATCTATACACCGTTTGGCCAAAATGGATGAGTGGTCGTGGGGAGAAAGAAAAGTATTTTCTTCCACTCTATGCTGATGAATATTGGGGTATGTTAGCTGAGACAGATTCCAACAGAGACACAAGGGCTAAATTGCCAAGTCCTAGAGGAGCTGCTGCCAGTGAGAAGCTGCTATTGGTCATAAAGCCTAGTATTTCTGCCTGGAATCCATTAGGTCTCAAACTCAGGAAAAGCTCTCTCAGCACTTCTCATCCCGCCCTACCCTAATTGTCTCCCTCCCAGGGTCTGGGCTTCCACTTCCCTTCCCCCAGACTGATCTCTATATAACATAGCCATTTTGACTTTGCAGGTCTCTTGGTCTCTCTTGGTTGCTGGTTCCTCTCTTGCCCTTTCTCCCTCCTCTCATACCCTGGTTTAGTCTAGCAGCCATGTTCAGCCTGGACTCTTACCTCTGTCTGTTTTCTCCCTTATATCTACAATAAACATCTTCTCTATCCTGTAGGATTACTCATGTTCTTTTCCTTTCCTTTCATTTTTTTTTTCATTCACTATCTCCAGGCCCATTTTCCTCTGAGATAAAGCATTCATCTCCTGCAACAATCCATTGTTCCACATGTGTCTGCTTTTGTTTGGGCACAACCTAACAATATGTTTACTTTAAAATTTCCCTTTTTGCAATGAGGATTATAAAAATATATTCCCAACAAACAACAATGTTCAAAATCTTGGCTTATAAACATCTATCTTATATGAGTATGTATATGTAGATTGTCTATATATATGGTCATGGGTTTTCTTTTTGTTCTTTACATCACGTACTTAGTACCAAATGGACTTATAAATAAATGATCATGTAAAGTTTTTAACTTGTCTCAACTTAATTTTATTCAGAGTAAAACTAAAATTAAAACAATGATAATGGCTAATGGTCCTTAGTCTTTCTTTGGGATAATTAACATGAGTATTAACTTTAAAATCTGCTCTCAAAAAGAAGACATTCATGATCATATAATTCTGGTCAAAATGTTATTAATTAAGAGGTGATATTTCTACTCCAGGATGCATTTTTTTTTCTGCTATTAGACAATTTCCCCCATTTAGATGATAATAACTTATGTCTGTATTTTTAAATATGTTTCATTGGTAAATGAACTTATATATAATACAAAATTTTAAAGATTTTAAGGATATTTTAAAAGCAAACAAATGAACAAATGGCTATTTTAAGATCTTTGTTATAGCCAGACTGATGTAAAAAATACTCATAAATCTCTTTTAGAATACTGGGTGTCTGTCCTATCTTTGAAGACTGCGATGTTCATACCATTGGCTGTTTTGTTCTAAAAAGATCACAGCAGGATTTGTTAAATGTCAGTACTTCTTCATAAAAGGAGATGAACTGGCATTCACAGATGTCATCTGATGATGCTCTTAGCCTTTTGAGTTGTGGAAGTTAGTGGCCTGTTAAGAATGTATTCCAGGGGCTGGAGAGATGGCTTAGCAGTTCAGAGCCATTTCCTGCTCTTTTGTAGGACTTGAGTTTAGTTCTCTGGACCCACGTGAGGCAGCTCACAAACACTTAAAATTCCTTGGGATTTGATACTGTTTTCTGGCTTCTGTAGGTGTGGACTCTCTTTGCATCTCTTCATTTCTGTCTCTGTCTCTGCCTGTCTCTGTCTGTCTGTCTCCCCCCTACACCTCAATAAAATAAAATGACTCTAAAAAAAATAGTATATTCTAAATAGGATTGTTCAAAGAATGTTAGGTCTGTCATAGAAGGTGGGCAATAATGAGTAATAAGGGGGCTATAGATGGGAGTTTTTTATGGACTACAGATCAACTCATCTTCCATGGAGGCATGGCTTTTGCCTGAGAATTTGAATTTACTGTCAAAGAAACAGGAAAGGAACGATGTATTTGTACAGACCATCTTTACCCAGCCACTGTACATTTGAAGTGGTCCTCATGGGAGCATTCTGACTGATGCAGCTGCAGTTATGTACTTTGTTTGTGTTAGGTTTTCCCCACAAATAGACTGTTTTTGACAATTCATTTTTTCACAACTGCATGGCTTTATATCACATATTGCATTGCACTGGGATTTTGTCATTAGTGCTCTGTTTCTGAGTAATTCAGACATATTTCTGCTGAAGTAGCCTTTCCCGCTGTCTTCACATGCATAATGCTATTGAGAGTATTTTAATACTCTCAATATGAAATACTCTTGAGATATTCAGATAAGGATACTGTCCTTTCTCTTACTTCTGTTTATCTTAAAAGGATATCAACCAATCAACCAACCAGTCAACCAACCAATCAAACAAACCACCATCCCCAAACAAAAAAATATTACATTGAAGAATCTTTTCCAACCTCTAGACTCTGCCTTTTTGGTACTGATGGACCAATTTGACTCCATCTTGAGATCAGGAGCCATATGGTTACACAATTAAATTTCTGCTTACTCTAAAACTTAAGTTTGTTCCCTGATTTCTGACCTCCCTTACCCCCATATCCTCTGTTTTCTGAAATGTTCTCTATCCATTGTTCATGATCCACTTTCTTAAGCTGCCTGCTCTATCTTCTGTAGCCACGCTTCCATGCAAAACCCTTCATCCAATGTTATTGCCCTATAAAAAGGGCTTGAGACTTGATTGGTGGTTGGGTCCCTGGGAGCTCTGAGGGTACTAGTTAGTAATTGTTGTTCGCCCTAAGGGGCTGCAAACCCTTCAGCTCCATAGAACCTTTCTCTAACTCCTTCATTGGGGACCGTGTACTCAGTTCAATGAATGGCTGTGAGCCTCTACATCTGGTGGGAGAGGGTGGGGGGACAGGCATTGGGAGGGGTGAGGCAGAAGGGGTTTGTTCTTGTGTTTGTTTGTTTGTTTGTTTGTTTATTTTGGAGGGGAAAATGGGAGAGGGAAAGTGTACATGTGAATGAAGAAAATACCTAATTAAAAAAAAAAAAAAAAAAAAAAAAAAAAGGGCTTGAGAAATTGGCTCACGGGTGTTGTGTGTAATTTTAAAAACATGTTTCTTCCTTTCCCTAGGACCACGGCTCTTGCTCTGAGCTTGGCTGCCTCCGGTTCCATCCTGAGCTGGGAAAGCTGGGGAGCTGCTGTCTGCATGCCACCGATTCCTTTTTTGTTGTTGTTGTTGTTGTTGTTGTTGTCGTTCCTCCCAGCTACCTTCCCCAAACCTCCAGCTACGGCCCTGGCTTCCCTCTTTCTCTGCCTACCTTTGTCCGGTGGATAGAAAACACTAGACATCTTTATTATTTTGAAACTTGCCAAATAACACAATTGCTGGGTGCATCATCTCCTGCCCTAATCTTACCAGTTAACAGTTAGCTCTTGACAGCCTCCTCATCCCCCATCCAAGGCAGAGGCTACAGGCCCTAGGTGTCCCAAGGTGGTACATGACTGCTGCTTTCTTCTTCTTCCAGTGAATGGCTACCAAAGCCCCTTCTCTCCCTATGACTGCTCTTCCTCCTGGGACCTGAACCCACCCTTACCTTCTACCCTTACCTTTCATCCAGCAATTGGTTTCCTCCTCCTTCATTGACCAAATCAAAAACCAATTAGGGAACCAGATTTTAGTATTAGCTCCTTCCCCCTCTTCCCCCTCCACACACAGGTGATTTCCTGAAGCCTGCCTTAGGGCCTCTCCTACTGTACACCAATAAAGCTCGTTTTGATTTGGCCATATTTTGGGTTGGCGGCCTTTCTCTTTGTGTCTGTGAGATTAACAGTATTACAAAAGATGTGCCAGGTTGTATGATCCCATTGTCTTTAGTTTCTACATAACTACTGCTGCTTCCATTTCATTGATTCCTTCTAAACAGCATACAATCTTATTCCTGTTCTCTTAAGACACCTTTTTCATGTTTTTCAGGGACTTTAGGTTTTCAGCCACTATTGCTATGTAATTGATTTCAAAAATGGTCATTCAGACTCCAGATTTAGCTGAGTTATTTCCTGTGTGTACTGGTTTTCAGGTTTACAAAGCAAAATAAAGTTGTAATTTGAGGCCTTTTCCAATACATTGTTGGAAACAGCAAACAGGTGGATTGTATCAAATCTGCAGATCTCTGTTGCAGGGCTCAGTTAGCAGCCTTAGCTTTTGCATTTGTGAGACTAGGATTTAGATCTCCCCTGGTAGGCAGACAGACAGGGAGAGGGACTATGGTAGGTAATAAAGGGGGTGAATTTCCAATATGGTTAGTTTCTCTCTCAACTGACTTAAGACAAAAGCCTGAAATCTTTTTATCCCACCAGTAGGCCTCTGCGGATGGACAGGCTTAACACGTTCAGGGCCGGATCCTGTTTTTGTTTGTTTGTTTGTTTGTTTGTTTGTGTTTGTTTTTGTTTTTCGAGACAGGATTTCTCTGTGTAGCCCTGACTGCCCTGGAATTCACTCTGTAGATGAGGCTGGCCTCGAACTCAGAAATCCGCCTGCCTCTGCCTTCCAAGTGCTGGGATTAAAGGCGTGCGCCTCCTGACTTGTCATATAACAGTTACGACCAATCAGCCATCCTATCTATCTTCAAACTGACCAGCCCTATAGTAGGTAGGAAGTCTCTTGAAAGACTCTTGAAAGCCATACACCCTCCCTCTCTTTTTCTCTGTGTATCTGCTGCATGTGCATCATTTCCTCACTTCCAATAAACACCTTTATTCTGCTGATTCTGTCTGCCACATTTGAGATTTCTCTGCTGATCCCTGCTGTGCTTTTAGATTTTTTTTTTTAATTCTTTAACTAACAAAGAAAACAAACCTAACCCAGACCCTAGACTGTATCATTTCAAGACAATGGACATTAATACAATTGCAACTGGACTCCTGTGTTGGCTTTCGACTATTTTCAACTACTATCTGAAACTCTTCAAACTTCAGAGGTCATTTTTATGTGTAGTGCTTAAGAGGATCCCTACATAGAATATGGCAGAAATGAGCCTGTGAGGTTCAGAGGCTAGGTTATAAAGAGACTTTGCTATTTCTTAGGCCTCCATACTGGAAGATAGGGGCTTCCAGACTAAAGGGTAGTCCCACCTCTTGTAGGGTGACGTGATGAGAGAAAAACAGAGTCTAGCACAGTACAGCAGTCAAGTCTAGAAGGACCCCTACATCTGGGAGTACAGCTATCAGCTACGTCATTGCTCCATTCCTCCTTAGCCTGAACCCAGGTTTTTAAGTCATTGAGTTTTTCAGCAATTTGTGGGCAGTTGGAGCTGCATACACCCATGGCATTTTTCAAATGTATCTTTCTTTTCTATGTACCTTATTTCCTATTATTCCTTTCATCTCCTTTTCCCCTAAAGGTAACTTTCTGTTCCTGCTGATGTAAGTTTTTTGTTTTCCACATATCCTTTATGGTCCTATTAATAACTGTGGTCTCAGATGCTCAAGTGTGGCCAGTGTGAATCAACCTCTTCCCGCTGCCTGCTGATCAAGATGGAAAACTCCCAGCTACTCTTGCAGCACCATCTCTGCCTACCTACATGCTGCTATGCTTCCCACCATGAAAACAAAAGACTGAACTTTGAACTGTAAACCAGCCCCAGTTAAATGTATTCTTTACAATAGTTGTCATGGTCATGGTGTCTTGTCACAGAAACAGAAACCCTAACTAGGTCAATTGACATTAAGTAATGTTTCGTAAGTCCCTATTTACCTGGGAAGTAGAATATTGCTGCTTTTATAGAAGCAACAGAATGTATTCACTTTAAAGGTGAGAAAAACTATACGTCAAAAACTGTTTAAAACCTGCTTGAGTTCACTTTAGAAGTATGGCAGAGGTGAACAAGGGCAGAATGTGACCCTCTAGACCTTTGTGATGAGGATAATCAGTTGTGACTGGTACTCCTGATTTGACCATTTCTGTCCATGGGTTTTGATAACACTTTTTGAATTCACTTAATATTTTTAACATGAAATAGCTTTTATAAACACATTAAGTGGTCATGGTAATCCTACTCAATAATTTTACCAGACCCTAGAATATTTTCCATAGCATTTCACAGTTAGCATTACATATTACCATTTTTTTTAACTTGGTCCTTACAATATTTATGAAGAATGTATAGCAATTTTTTTTTTGTGTGTGTGAAAATGATGAGTAACTAGGCCTGAGTCTTTCAGTTGTGTGTGGAAATGTGGACAGAGAATTCTTATGGATTGTCTGTATCTTTAGGACATTCATACACCGAAACTCAAAGTCCTCACTTTGCTATTCGCAGGAAGAGCCTTCAGAGAAGTAACTAAAGGAAACTTGGTATTGCTATTGTCATTGTGAGCAGAGGAAGAGTCACAACATTCTCTCAACATACATACAAGGAAGAGAGCCTATGAGAATACAGTGAGAAGGTTACCACCTGTGAGCCAGCAAGAGAAACTTCTCCTTGAGTCAACTTGGCTGAATTATTCTTAGACTTTAAGTCTCCAGAATATTGAAAAATAAATTTCTATTGCTTAATTTATCTAACATGCAATTATTTTTCATAGCATGCTCATTTCTCTATCTATGGCTAATTATCTATCTTATAATATCTTATGTTTAACATTAATGCTCTGAGGACAGTGATTGTATCACACATTTGTGTGGTTCATCCTTCATATTTCATCACTTTATAGGTTTAATTGAAAGAAGCCCATCATGTAAACTTATCTTCCCAATTGAACTCAGATCCAAAGATGTTCAAAGACTTGGCCAGGACAGAAGAGCAGATGTGGATTCCACAGCCCGGTGGAATCTAGCCATAAGGCCCGGTGCTTCCAATACTTCACACTGGGCAATGTGGGAAATGAAATTTTCACCATTATTGTTGTTAATCACCATTTCTTATTTTTATAACATTGTATGATGGAATGTAACTATGGAAATTGAATAATTAAAACTATATCCTAATAGTACAAGAAAAAATAATACAATATTATATACAAAAAGAATATAGAAATCCAAGCTTCTCAAGATATGACAATGTAAATATATTTAGCAAATGTTCTTTTTTAACTTCTTATATAAAAATGTTGTATTATTTCCATGTATAAAGGGGGAAAATGTAAACCAATTTGTGCACTTTGTTTTGAAAGGAGAACCTATCTCAGGTGGCCCAAGGACTTGCCTGTATTCCTCCATCTATCAAATCAGACTGTGCAGGCAATTCACTGCTCTGTGATAGGGATACAATGTGCAAATGATGGGAGTTGGAACCATCAATAAACTTGTCCCCATGAAAATGATGACAGAATCTCTTGTTATTATTAGGAGCTATTTTAAAAGCTAACTCAAAAGGGTGCCAGCTGATGGCCTTGTTGCTAGACTCAGTAAAGAAGAAAATAATTAAATTAGCATGACTCTTCAAATTCATTCTCACTTGGTAGAGGTCTGGAATTGATCATCATGGCAGCATGTGAAAACTTGCACTGTGGTGTTTGGCGACAATACTGTTTAATAGATGAACAGCATGCAAAGGCTGATAATGTCAATTGTCATCTTCGTTAAGTTTACTCAGTCAAAACTCAGACCTAGAAGTTAGATCACAGAGTCTTCGGTTCCTTCTATTTCAAAGGTGAAGGATAACTCCCCCACAATCTCCATTGAAGAGAGGTGTCTTAATGAAGTCAAAGTGCACATTTGTCCTCACGGCAGTCCATGGTGCTGGGTGCCCTGGCACACTTTAGTCTCATTCTAGTTGTTTTTCTCACCTGTACTGTGCTTACAAACAAGATAGGACTGGCTGTAGAGCAGTGTGAAAACAAAGTATTAGGGTAACACATACTATTGTCTGATCTTTTGTAGTTTACTAAATTCTTCCTGTTCCTTTTTCCTCATTAAAAAAAAAAAAAAAAACCAAGGAATTAAGAAAGACAGTGGCTTGTTTTTATCTCAAAGAGTGATGTTCAGAAGTGTAAAATGTCCAAGACGAGGCCCTGAGGACAACCCCTTTGTCCCAGCCTACCCATGGTGCCCTTTGGCTGCAAGTACAGTGAGTGCCATGTGTGTGAAAAGAAGCATTAGACTGTGACACCTCTACCTTTAGGAAATTATTTTAACAACTTGGATAATAATATGCTTATGTTGATGAGTATCTGATTACCTAGTTTTGCTGTAGCTAGATGCTATGACTTGAAAAGAGAGTCACTGTAAATATGTAAAGATGGAAAAGTGAAGTGCATAAAGTTATTTGTTTTGGCTACAAATATATATTTGCTCATGAGAGATAGAAGAATTCAAATCATGCAATGGATCAGGAACTCTTTAAGTGAGTCACTAATAATTCAGATTATCTAGAAAAAAGCAGAGAGCGAAGGATCCCTCTAAGTAGGCAGTCAATGAATCTGTCACTGGTAAAGTTTAAAAAAAAATTCTTCGGTGCACCTAGATGCATACTAGTTTCCTTCTTTCCTTCTCTTGCCAGCCTCCCCTCTTTATGCTTTCTTTTTTTCTTTTCCTTCCTTTCTTTGTGGTGATTAGAATTGAGTCCAGGGCCCATACTAAACATACTCTACTCCTATTACAAGAGAAGTTAACTTCAAGTTATATATTATATATTTGAATGTGTCCTGCATTGGTAGGTGATTCATACAATTATATTGTTACAATCTGACTTTTGTATTTGATAAAGTGCAAAGTCAAGGATTACCACATATTCTGGGAAAAATGTCTTAGCATAATTGGTTGTTAATGGGTTGAAAGCAGTGTCCCAGAGCTGTGTAACTAACTTTTCTTTAGTCAGTCTGAGTATGAGGGCTGCAGAGGTCTTCCAATAGATTGAGTGAGAACACTTGGTGTCTTAGGGTTTCCATTGCTGAGAAAAGACACCATGACCGAGGCAACTCTTATAGGGACAGCATTTAATTGATGCTAGCTTACAGATTCAGAGGTGCTGTCCATTATCATCATAGCAGAAAGGCAATATCCAGGCAGGCATTATGCTGAGAGTTCAACATTTTCATCCAAAGGAAACCAGGAGAAGACTGGCTCCCACATGGTTAAAAGGAGGGCCTCACTGCATACCCCTACACTTCCTCCAACAAAGCTACAGCTCCTAATAGTGTCACTCCCTGGGCCAGGCATATTCATACCACCACATTCTAGTCCCTGACCTCCATAGGTTTGTTCAAACACATAAGTATATGGGAGCCATACCTAGCCATAGCATAATAAAAACTACAGTTAGTCCGACTTCCAAAGTCCCCATAGTCTATAGCACTCTCAACAATGTTAAAAGTCCAAAGTTCAAAGTCTCCTCTGAGATTCATTCAATTACTTAACTGTAATCCCCAAAGCAAGAAAGGAAACCAGCTGGGCAAAACTCCAAACTCTGCCTCTCCATGTCTGATGTCAAAGTGGTCTTCAGATCTCCAACTTTTTCATCTTTGTTGACTGCAACCAACTTCTTTCTCCTGGGCTTTTTGTACTACCTGTGAGCAGCTTTCCTCAGCAGGTATCTGATGGCTCTGGTATCTCAAACATCTTGGGGTCTCCAAGTCACCTTCAACTTCACAGCTTCTTCTGTGGTCCACATATGTTCTTCTTGGCTCCACCAAAGGGCTTGTATCTCCAGCTCTGTCCTCTGTAGCACTCTAGGTTCTGGTTGACTTCACTCCACTGCTGCTGCCATCCATCCCATGATACTGGCATCTCCAATCTGCTGAGTCTTCTGCTACAACTATGCTTCACCAATAGCCTGTCACAGGCTCTCTCCATGGTGCCAAACCTCAACTTCTTTGCATGACCTCTTCAGTCCTGGGCCATCCACTGCAACTGAGGCTGCACCTTCACCAATGGCCTTCCACATCATCTTACAGTGCCAAGCCTCAGCTGCTCTTTGTGACCCCTTCATACCTTCAAAACCAGTACTACCTGGGTGATTCTTACACATTACCAAGTTTATAAGGTACAACCTTGGCTATCTCTGGAATACAGCTTCTTTGTGCTCTCAGAAAATACTTCCCAGAAGATTTCACTTCAGAGATGCTGGTGTCTTATTTGTTTTTTATAGTACAATTTTTTTATTAAATTATTTTATTTATTTATATTCTGAAAATTGCTCCCTTTCTGTCCCCCTCCCTGAGTTCTTCACCCCATCACCCTCACCTTTGAGATGGTGCTTCCCCACTTGCCCAACCACCCCCACTTCACCTCTACCATCATCCCTCTTTCCTGGGGCATCAAGTGTCCACAGGAGTAAGCATATCCTCTTCCATGGAGACCAAAGAAGGCTGTGTCCTCTGCTACACATGTGTCAGTGCCATGGATCAGCCCATGTATGCTCCTTAGTTTTTAGTTTGGTCTCTGGGACCTCTGAGGGGTCCTGGTTAGTTGATATTGTTCTTCCTATGCGGTTGCACTCCTCCTCAGCTCTTTCGGTCCTTCCCCTAATACTTCCATAAGGGGTCCCTGACCTCAGTTCAATGCTTGCCTGTAAGTATCTGTTTGTCTTAGCCAGCTGCTGGTAGAGCCTCTCAGAGGACAGCCATGCCAGGCCCCTGTCTGCAAGCACAATATGGCATCAATAATAGTGCCAGGGTTTGGTGTGCATGCATGGGATGGATCCCAAGTGGGGCTGGTTATTGGATGGCCTTTCTTTTGGTCTTTACTCCATTTTGTCCCTGTGTTTACCCAATTCTGGGTTAAAATTTTTGAAGATGGGTAGGTGGCCCCTGCCTCAACTGGGGACCATGTCTATCTATGGGAGGTAGTTTCTTCAGGTTCCATCTCCCCGTGATTGGGCATTTAGGCTAAGGTCATCCCCCTTGAGTCCTGGGAGCCTCTTACATCTCAAGTCTCTGGGACTTTCTAAAGGTTCGCTCCACCCCACCCCCACTGCTGCATATATAGATTCATTCTCCTGGCCCTCTGAGCTTTTCTTCTTTCTCTCCCTGTACCTGATCCTGCTGTCTGTTTTTCCTCCCCTCCCTTCTTCCACCCAGGTCCCTCTCTCCCTCTGCCTCCCACGATTATTTTGTTCCACCTTCTAAGTGGGATTGAGGTATCCACACATGGCCCTTCCTTATTGTTAAGCTTCCTACGGTCTGTAAGTTATATCATGGGTATTCTGAACTTTTTGGCTAATATACACTTATAAGAGAGGACATACCATGCATGTCTTTGGGTCTGGGTTACCTCACTCAGGATGATATTTTCTAGTTCCATCCATTTGCCTGCAAAATTCATGATGTCCTAGTTTTTAATAGTCGAATAGTATTCCACTGTAATCACCAATAATTTCTTAGCTCCAGCTAACCAGCATCAATTGTCTTAGTAGTCCCTTCTATTCTGGACTCTAAAGGCAGAATCACATGGCTGAAGCTACTGAGTTCTGCTACTTGCTGGGGACCCCCTTACTCTATTACCAGCTTTTTGTTTTCTAACTCCCTCACTGCCTTAGCTTGGTTGACCTGGTACTTGTTCTATAGATTGACTTTGAACTCAGAGATCTGCATGGCTCTGAATCCTGAATGCTGAAATTAAAGCATGTACTACCATATCTGGATTTAAGCTTTTCTTCATGTAGAACTTACTCTGTCCCAGAACTCAGGCAACTCTTAAAATGAACAACATTTGATAGGAGCTAGCTTACAGGTTCAGAGGTAGAGTCTACTATCATCATAGCAGGAAGGTAGCATCCAGGCAGGCATTGTGATGGAGGGGGAACTGAAAGCTATATCTTCATCTAAGGGAAGCCAGGAGCAGACTGCTCCTGAATGGTTAGAAGGAGGGTCTCATTGCCCAACAAAGCCATAGCTCCTAATAGTGCCACTCCCTAAGCCAAGCATATTCGAATAGTCACACCTAACATGTTAGAAAGCAGAGGGAAAGTAACATGGTAACTCAGAAAGTGGGAAGACTTAGCAATCAGTTGCCTATAAGCAGCTACATCCATTGAGAGAGAGAGGCCTCTGGGGCGAGCATGCAGTACAAAGCTCAATAATGGACAATTGTTCCTCCTGCCTTCCTAATATCTTCACATGTACTATGATTTGTGATGTTTCTGGAATAGACAACGTTTGAGGCAAGTCTTCCTGTGCAGGTGACTTAAAGGCTTATTCGAATTAGTTCTTAATGAAGGAACAATTATATGTCTTTGCAATTTTATAACATTTGGCAGTTTAGAATGTCATCTCTTCATTCGGTTCAGAAGTACAGATTGTAGTCTTTTAACCAAGAAATTATAGAACAAAACAAATTTAAAAGAATTAATGAATACTTGAAAATAAATCTATCCTTACCAATAGGAAACTGGTTTTTCTTTTCAGGCTTCAATGAAGCTCTGTCAGTTTTGCCTTCCTCTTTGACATGTGACATGCAACAATTTTTTTTTCCCCCTGTGGAAACAGAACACACACTCACTTCAGAGTGGGAACCCTCTACTTTCACATACGACCAAAGCCCAGCTTGGAGGAACCAGTGAGTTTTCTCCTGGTTACTTACAGGACTGTGGGTGAGGGGTTACTTACAGGAGTAGAAATGACTCAAGGACAGCTGCCTTACCAAAGCCCACCCCAGCATGGGTGACAGATCACTAAAGCTGAAAACCTGGAGTGCACTGCAGAGCCTAAGACCAATAGGAAGTTTGGAGGGTGTCCT
>JADRCD010210975.1:0-31355 GCA_019843815.1 Montemys delectorum
ACAAAGCAGCAAAACTCAAAGTTTGTAGCTTCTCCCTGGTGGTTTATTCTGTTGCATTTTAATTTATTTATTGTGTGCATGTGTTTAGACATGTGGATCTGTGTGTGTCAAGGTCAGAGCACAATTTGGAGTTAGTTCTCTCATTCTCCATACAGATTCAGGTCATCAGCCTTGGCAGAAAGTTCCTTTACCTCTTAGCCAACACACCAGCCCTCCTTGGCAGCTTGAACCATTGGAAGTCTTGCTTCTGATCTGGAGGAAAGAGTATTCATTCTACCTCTTTTACAGACATGCAGCCAACTTTCCCTCTTACACTGAAGTTGTGCTGTCACTTCTTTTTCTTACAGGGCTGTCTTCTGATGACTCTCTCAAACTACCAAGTCTTAATTCCTCTCTTACTGTCTTAAGTCTTGAACCTGTGTATCTTCTGGTTTTCCCTCAAGGTGGCCCGTTGCTCTGTTTCCTGTGAGAGGACTCTGGGTTCCTGTAGAACGTTCACTTTCCTGGTGGTTTCTTTGTCCAGGACATTCAGATGTCCATGGTCCTGATAACCCTGTGTTGGTTTGTTTTGTCAGTTTGTGACTCTCATGTGAAATGGACCATATATAGGCAGACTTTGTTTGCGGGTCACATATAGGGGCTTCACACCTTCAGGATCTTTTTTTTTATAAACTTTCTCAAGCTCCTGAAAGATGGCCTTCTTACTTTTTCCAGGTCTTTCTTTTTTTTTCTTCAATCTCTCAATAATCTCCATGATAGCTAGGCACCTGGGAAGAGTCAACCCTAGCCTTCCATGCAAACAAGGGACCCTGTATTCTCCAGAAGGTGGCAGATTATTCTTCACGGAGATGCCAGGAGGGAAAGAGAGTGGAATGAGATCTGCTGAGCTGGAATACCAGGCTTGGCATGTCTGGGATGTGGAAAGGGCAAAAAAGTACCATCAGTGAGGCCTGACACAGCCTGAGAGAGGTCAACAGGTCTCTCAGATCTAGCAACTCCCTGGAAGCTTGGTCTTCACACTGCTGGGTTGTACATGTGCAAGCACAGTGGCCCCAGGCAGGCCTATTTCATGCTTTTCACTGAATTTCTTCTGAGAAGTACTTTCCTCATCCTACCACAAACCATGGGACTCTCCAGGGAATAGGCTCCATGGAGCCAGGGAATAGACTCCATATAGCCAGAGAATAGACTCCATGTAACCAGGGCTGCGCCTAGCTCTATACAGCCTTCACATTCACTCTTGGTTACCAATAATACACAATCCTTGGTGCTTTCTGGTGCAGCTATGTAGGTGTGTGTATGCATTTTAATCTACTTACTTTAGCTTTGGGAGGGCGCAGCTTTTGCTTCAGCCCAGTCCAGAACATGGACCAAACAAGTAATTTTGTTTAAACATGTGGTTAAAAGCTGTGTAATTTGTAATGACTCAAGTACAAAGGGCTGCTACAAAGTATCATCTCTTTTTCTGTGAAAGCTTATATTCAATAAACCTTTTTCAGAGGGCTCCATGAAGCACCCTCTAGAGAGTCAGGTCCTTGTAGAGAGGCTATGCAGCATGTTCTTACTGGGGTAATAGCTGGGTCGAGTGAAACATCAGGAGTGGGCATGAGGCTGGGCTTGCTCATGAAAGGCTTTCTCTCCAGCATGCTGACATATTTTGTGGACATCTGTTCTGTTGACATCTTTCAGAGGCCATGAGCTGCTGTAAAGGGGCACTGAGATTTCTGCAACTTTGCCATTTCCTGCTGGAGCATCCTGCTACGCCTGCCATCCTGGTTGGCAGAGCACACCTCTTCCTCTGCTTCCTGAACCTTTCCTGTTGTTCCCGGGTGGCTGTAGCACAGCTGAACCACCACCAGCACCACCCTTCCCTGCAGCTGCTCCTGCCTCAGGGCTATTCCCTAGCCCAGTTGGAGCTAGTGGTTTATGGAGTGACTAGGAAACCATTCCCTTTCGCAGCAGATCCCACAAGCCTCTTTCTCTGTCCTGTCATGAAGAAAGTGGGTGGGATGGGACCAGTCTGCAGTCTGGAGCCTCCTTAGCTCTAGTTCTGCATCACCCCCCTCCCCCTCCATGTCGGATCCATGACACCCAGCCTGTGAATAACACCTGCATCCTAATCAACAGGCTGAGACCTCACAGAGCTAATTAGCATCCCTCCTCAACCACACCCCCAGGGCGGCTCACAGGGTCCCGCACATAATTAGCTGATGATAAATATTTGTTGAACTGAAATGAACTCTCTGGAAACAGCGATTTAAGCATGATTAAGTAGTTTCTGGGCACTCCAGGTCGTCCTCATGAGCTGTAATGATTCTATCTTGTTATGCTGCCTGGATGCCCTGGGGATGCCCCGTCTGTTCAAATCTCCATCACTAGTTCTTTCTGGCCAGTATGTTTGTCTCTCTCCTTGGGGAGAGCTGCTGCTCATCTGACCCCTTGCCTGTCCTGCACTGCCAGGCTTTACCAGGAAGGAGGCTAGGTAGGTCTGATACTTCTAGGGCAACAGCTCAGGTCACAGTCTGCAAGTGCCCTGTCTCCCCACAGAGCACCCCAAATGACAGCGCCTTCCTAGCTGATTTCTAGGTCTGTGGCTACAGTGTAGAATGTTCTAGAATGAGAAGCCTTTCCACCAGCCAACCAGGCAGAGATTGGCAGAAGCCACCTATTAAGGTGTGAGAGAATGAAAGTAAGACTCATCAAGCCTGCTGCCAAGCATGGCTTTCTTCAAAAGGTGCCTCCCGTCCCCTCCTGGTGACAGAAGAAGCTCGACTTAACACAAGATGTTTGTTTCTGTGAGTCTCTACACCCTGTAAGGTGCAGGCTGCACCCACCAGCACTTTCATCTGATTTAACCTTCCTTGAAACCTGCCTCAGGGATGACTGTTTCAGGACCTCCAGAGAATTTCAAACCTTCTACCATCCCTGCCACTGAGACGAACACTGGTGGGAGCCATCAATGTGAGAGGAAGGATAGAGCGAAGCCACCTTGACCCATGTCATAGCTGTACTGTGTCACTTGTTTCAGGTGCCAACGGTTGCAGACAGCTCTTTGAAGGGTCTCAGGTCTAGATTCCCACAGCACCTTGCTTGTACTCAGCACTGCATCAGGGTCCTTCTTTCTGGGAGTGACAAGAAGACTGCTCAACTGTGGGGTATAGCCCTTTGAGGTTTCAGGTTTCCAGCATCTTCTATTTACTCCCACTGAAGGAGCCTTTGCTCAACTGAGACTGACGCTTGACTTTGGAGCACCCTGGTGAACTAAGCCTGGGAGCTATTCTGGGCAAATGTTCATTGGCGGTTAGGCAGCAGAGGAAGGAGCAGCATGGATCCATGCTGACCACCATAGGCACACCAGAGAGGCCCCATCTTGCACAAGGACCTAAAGTCTACTTCTTTCACAAGTGACAAAATGAGTTGGTCCTGCCCAATGTGAAAGTTGGAGTTGACTTTTATCTGTATCCCCAGTGACATGGCTTTTACATATATGTCAGTAGAAGGCAGGCTGTCTGGTGGCTGGGGCAATATCAGCACAATGGGGCTCCACTTGCAGTTGCTGGAATAGGGAAAGCCTTGCAAGGGCCCGGAGCTTCTGGAGTCTTCAGACATGGTGGCCTCTCTATGGAGTATCCTTTGCCATGCTGCTGTCTTGGACACAGGGAGACCTGCTGGAGTGATTAAAATGTGGACAGTTATATCTAACTGTTGGAAACAAGGCTCAGTACAGAAGTTCAAACTGGAGCCTAAGCAAGCAATAGCTGACGTCACAGTGAGATTTCTGTGTCTTAGACACCAAGGCAATGGACTGAGGTTTTAGGCAGATAAAAATATTGTATGTATTTGTTAATGCTGTTTCCTGTCCTAGTAAATCAAAGCATACACTGAAAACATAATTTTATAATACAATAACAACAGAAAGGAACAGGAAATGTTTTGACTATTGGAAGCTAACTTTTTCCCTGCAGTGGCATGCTTGTGATGTACCTCCCTGCAGTTGAGGCAGTGGCATTGATCATGGCAGTGTGAGCTGGATGTGTAGATACTCATGATCAATCCGTGGAAATGATCAGCCACAATGTCTTTCTGGTTGGCCTGGATCAATGCAAACTTGTGGTGCTGTTTACCCTCACACTGGGATATTGACACTCACTGTTTCTAGTCCTAGGAACAGGGAAATGCCTAGGTCTCTGGTGGATGCAGCTTTCAGAGTCCACTAACTGAGGAAGAAGGCCATGGTTAGGAATGGAAATCTACTTGCATGCCTTTGGGGGGCCAATCTCATGGCATGTGCCCATCAAGCTGTCATTCATGACTTATGGTTAATAGGCATTTTCCCAGTTTGATAGACTTCCTTTCATTATTCCATAAACCCATGTTCATCCCCCATCACTGTAAATGTGGAAGAAAGACCATCCCATGCATCACTCAGGCACCCACTCTCCTTCTGTGAGATGCTCCCTGGCTTTGTTTCTTCTTCTCGTATTCCAAACAGAAGCCATGTGCCCCATGCTCTCCTCACTGCCCATTAGTAGTCTTTATCCTGAACATTCAGCTCCTTGTGAAGCCTGCAGCTGTATAGACAGCTTCACCTGTATGTTCTAGTGGCTGTACGGGGATGCCTAGAAGTTGACTATCCTTAAAGGCAAACATTAGACCAACAGGTAGTCTGAGGACCACAGGCATCACTGTCTCTGCAGGCTCTAAGATGCCCAACACTGCTGATTTAAGGTTTCTGGATGCTACATAGCAACAGACAGATATGTTCTCTTTGCTTCTGAAGACACCATTAGATAAAATGAGCTTTGCTGTTGGATTAGGGCATCCAGTTAAGGTTGCAGTTGTTCCTCATCTCTTCAGAGATGCATCACGGGGTCCCATCTGCAGGTCCTTGTATGTCTCTGTCTTAGTCAGGGTTTCTATTCCTGCACAAACATCATGACCAAGAAGCAAGTTGGGGAGGAAAGGGTTTATTCATCTTACTTCCATATTGCTGTTTATCACCAAGGAAGTCAGGACTGGAACTCAAGCAGGTCAGGAAGCAGGAGCTGATGCAGAGGCCATGGAGGAATGTTCCTTACTGGCTTGCTTTTCCTGGCTTGCTCAGCCTGCTCTCTTATAGAACCCAAAACTTCCAGCCCAGGGATGGCACCACCCACAAGGAGCCCTACCCCCTTGATCACTAATTGAGAAAATGCCCACAGCTGGATCTCATGGAGGCACTTGTCCAACTGAAGCTCCCTTCTGATAACTCCAGCCTGTGTCAAGTTGACACACAAAGCCAGCCAGTACAGTCTCCATCTCAGTGCATATGTGTGATAGTTGCTGCACAGACAACATTGACAAAAGCCCAGGGATGGGAAGGGTGCTCTTCAGACAGGGGCAATGCTGAAAAGACAAGGCCAATGGAGGTTAGAGAAAGAGGCAGCACTGGTGGGCACTGACAGGGCTGTGGCTTCTGGGAAATGGGTATCAATGCTCTATCATCTTCTGTCCATCTGAATGCACTGTGTATCCTGCCTTTGATCTGGTTCTGGAGAGAGTGGGCAGATGACCTCTGGCTTCCCAAACAGTCCTAGGATCCCCCCAGCTTTGGTTAAGGAAGGTGATTAACAAGGCTGGTGCTTCTAGGTTACTGGTCGGAAGGAAGGAGAGCTTTCAGCCATTGGGGATTGGAGATTGTGATGATTTGAATATGCTTGGCCCAGAGAGTGGCACTATTTAGAGGTGTGTCCTTATTGAAGAAAATGTATCACTGTGGGTGTAGACTTTAAGACCCTCACAAACACATGGGAGCTAGCCCTCTAGCTGCTTTTGGAATAAAAGATGGAACTCTCAACTCCTCCCATGCCCCATGTCTGCCTGGATGCTGCCTCGCTCCCATCTTGATGATAATGGACTGAACCTCTGAACCTGTAAGCCAGCCCTAATTAAATGTTGTCCTTTGTACAAGTTGCCTTGGTCATGGTGTCTGTTCACAGCCAGTAAAATCCTAACTAAAGCAGAGATGTCTCATGTTTGGGTGGCTTGGTTCACAGAAGGTGTCCGTGTGGACAGGTACCTGGATTGTAAGGGAACTGATCTCATTAGTTGACTAAACCATTGATGGAATGACAACAGATCGGGCTGTTGGGGGTGGCCCATTGGAGGGAGTGGGATCCAGAAATTCCTCTGAACGTATACCTTGCTATGCTTCTCTACTGTCTTTCTGACCACCATAAGAAACCACCATCAGCTTCCCCTTCTGGAACCTTTGTAACCATAGCCTCACAGAAGCTGGACCAACCATGTTCCAAGCTCTCTGAACCTGAGAAGCAAGGTAATACATCCTTTTCTCCCTTAAGGGTTTTGCTGAGTGTCTTGTCACTCTGAAGTGAAGTCACCCGACACAGGGAGGCCCAGATGATGGGACAGCAGATGGCATCACTGACCCTATAGTGTCTGTTCCAGTTCATTAGGTGAGCAGCAAACTGACATCTGAATGTAGCCCAGCCCAATATCATAGTGAGATGCCATATCTGAATGAAGAGTAACTGGATGCCACTGTTCCATGAGGAAATTTTACTAGCCTGGCTTGAATTATACCCACAGTCACTAATATTCAAATGCTACCCAGTTTAGCAAATCCCCATGACATTCGAACACTTACACCAGGACCATGTGGAGAGCAGAAAGCTAACAGGACACATCCTCATCTTGAATACAGAGTTTCCCCAAAGAAAGGTACACAAAGAAATGGGAAGGGCTCTTAGAACTAAAAAAGGCACTGTGCTATATATATTTTTCTCTAGAACTTTTTATAATAAACACTTCCTCTGTTTTCAATTATTTGAGGGTTTTATTCTATCTTATTCTTGTCTGGAGGACAGCACACGTCCCCAGAGGATGCACTGGGTTTGGTGTGGAATGACAATCTTCAAGATGCCAGGAAATTCCAGTCTTACATGCCAAGGCTTTTTCCCCTTATGGAGCAGAAATCCAATAGAGGGGTCAAACAGGAACATAACTATCAGGAAAAGTGTGTGCAGGGGTCAGGTCTGGAGACACTGTGGTTTAGTGAGGGTCAGAAGGCTACCTGGTCTACTCTGGACACAGGTCATTTGGCTCTCTTTCCTCTTAAAGACAGCACATAGTCACTTGCAGCTCAGGTGTAGACATAGCCCAGCAGTTTCTGTTTGTCAGAGATGGTGTTTCACACGGTTTAGGTTACAAGCTTAAATTAGCATGTCTGATAAGAGAGAACGCATCTTTTTCTTGTCAGAAGGGTGCCCTGTGCGGCCACTGCAGCCAGGACAGTGACCCCAGCTCAGGCAGCAGAGGTAAGGTGAGTCGTCCCTGGAAATTATTTATCACCTGAGAAGGTCATTCCGTTTCAGCCTCCCAGGTCCCGCACATCTAATTGACACAGCAACAATGGCCGGTGAACTTTTGATCCAATTAATTGTTAATGAGAGGTCTGATTAGCGAGTAATAGCCTTTTAGATGAGTCAGCTGCCTTCCTCTCCTGAGAACAGAGGGATTTTGAAAAGGGAAGAATGAAAGGAGCTGGTATTTCTTTCTTAAACAAGTCACGTGTTCCTTGCCATTAACTAAAGTTAATGATGAAGTTTGGTCAGCCCTAGAAACTCACCTAGGAACATGGCCATGCTACTCAGAGTTCTGAAGTGTGTTTGGAGTGCTTCATAAAAATTCGTAAGGATTGTCAGAGCTCTGAGGATGGTTGATGGTTTAGGGCCCCAAGAGGCCATCATAAAGCTCAGGAAAAAAAAAAAAAAAATACAGGTTTCTCTTGCTCTGTGGGTCTTCTTTGTCCTCCAAAGAGAAGTTTTACTTTCCCAATGACTAAAGTAATGTCAGTTTATTGAAATTGGTAAGGAAATCAAGGACCATATTTTCAAAAGCAGAATCTGCTGGTAATTCTGCCACTGGATGAAGTACATGTAAATTTAGTGTGTGGGATCCATCTCCAGAGGGCGCTACTGGTGACACCCTTGTTGAGTGGCTTTGGAGTTGAATGTTGTACCACAGACCCCAGTGTAGCCTGTGTGTTTGTGTCCTCATACTTCATTCTGAAAAATGAGCTCTTCTGTTCTAAATACTTTAGTTTTTGTATAGTGAGATTTTAATTGCTCTTCCACAGAGCTACACCACTGTGCCCTGACTCCTCGGAAAAGGATGTAAAGTCTTTATGACTTAATAATATTCCATCACACACCATGAAGTTGGTTATTTGTAGAAAGACAAAGGGGACTAGGGGACAGAGTGTAAAGTGAGATAAGATCAAATATGGAAAGACAAAGACTTTGCGTTTTCTCCATATATGGGTGTGACAAAGTTAGCCTAAATGCAGAATTATGATTAGCAGAGTTTGGGAGGAGTTGGGGTGGAAGAAAGTAGAAAGAATATAGATTTGATTGGTGCATGTTTTGTGCAGGTGTGGAAATAACACAGGGACCCAGAGTTATATGCAGTTAGTACATGTTAATAAAGGTAAAAAGAACCCAAGGCACTGTCCCTACAGTGTTTCTAATCAGAGCAGAGTAGTTCCTCTCCTGTTGATTGGAGTCTTGGTGAAGTCACCAGGCCTCCAAACAGCACAGAGCTCTTCTGCCTGCAACAGCCGGGCACACCCAGGTGTTTTAGTTTCTTCTGAGGGTCACTCTTAGCTCTTGATGTCACTCACCATGTGACACTCTGAAGCAGCTGGGTTGACGTTCACAAAAAACTGATGGATAGCGTTCCAGACTGTCAATCCCTCTCATCAGCCCATGCATTCTGGCTGTCTGACTTGTCAAGTGTGGGACTTTTAACTAGCAGCCCTACCCCTTAGGGATCCTTTACCCCAGTCCATAGATACCACCAGTCTGCTCTAGGGCTGAAGTGTGCAAGTCACCTAGAACATGGAAACAGAATAGTGTCCTGAGAGTGCCATGGTTGTAGGTAACAGGTCAGAGTATTACAGGCTTGTATGGTATAGTTTAACAGCCTGGATGACGTCCGTGGTGTTGATGATTCCAAGTGAAGGGTAGAGTGGATCCTGAGCACAGGGGGAGACACAGGTGCATGCTCACTTGCTCGCACCCAGCTCAATATGTCCACTCATACAGCTCAGGACCCCTTGCCTAAGAAATGGGGCTACTCACCGTGAGGTAGAGCTTTCCACACGAGTTAACATACAGACTTCCCCTACAGACAGGCCCACAGGCCAGCCAATCTCTCACAAAGACTCTCTTCCCAGATGATTCTATCTTGTGTCAAGTTAACAATTAGAGATGACCATCGCTGTCTCCTTGTCACACTTGGCTTTGTCTCCGGTTTGGGGTGACAGTCATTGCCTGCTGAAATGTTTATCCCTGGCCATTTCTGGTTTTGTCTGGATAAGGCTGACGCAGGCCAAGCCCTTGTCTGCAGTAAGAAGAGGTACTGTGTGTTTGCATAGCTGGGCTCAGGAAGAAAGGAATCAGATGCCAGATTAGAGCTTCCTGGACACATTGTTCATGCTCCAAGCCCTGGGGGAAGGAGATGTGAGATCTGGTCGCTCCAGTTTGGGAGAAGCAATCAGCAGAAGTTGGGCCTTTGGAAGCAACAGGTAACCAAGAGGGTGGGGTGAACTCCTATTCTGAGGGCTTAAGGCCACCTGTGGACCAGCAGCTGCTCTCTATAGGGAACTTCACCAGCATCTTCAGAAACCAGTTACCATCTTATACCCCCATCATGGTAACAGTTTACCAACCTACCTACCCACTCCGCCCCACATGTCCTGCTGGTTCCAGCAGAATAGGAGCAAGGGAGAGGATCTAAGGGCATGGCCATTGGCTACAAAGAGATCTCCCTGGAGAAGACCTGGTGAAAGGGTCCTTATGGGAAACTTTAACACGGGACAACTAAATAATGAATGAAACAGACAGATTAGTTACAACAGAAGCAACTTGAGACGTTGACATTTGCTTCTTGTCCATCTGACACGGATCTACTAACAGAGGTGTTGACAGTACTGGAAATAAATAGCACATTCAGTTTCACGTGGTTAACTGGCAACAGAGTAACAGTATTATTATTTTATTTTATTTTTTTAATGTGTATATGTCTGGCCTGCACGTATGTATGTGCACTGCATGTGTTCTGGTTCTCATGGAGAATGGAAGTTATAGATGACTGTGAGCTGCTTTGTGAGTACTGAGAACTGAACCCAGGTCCTCTTGAAGAGCAGCCAGTGTTCTTCACCACCAAGTCACTTTTCAGCTCCAATAGGGTCTCTTCTAAGCACCATGAGATATGATCCTCAATAACTACTGGTATTAGGTTGCCTCACCAAGCAGACTGCATCCGATCTACAATTAGGAAAGATTCACAGGGACCAAGAACTGTGCATAAACAGATGTCATTGTTCATGAAAAAAAACTGCACACCAGCTTCCCAAGCTCACAGAGAGACTCCATAAGGTCTCCTCCTGCCTCCTCACTGGCTCACAGAGGAGCTGAGTCAACAGAGGTAGTATCTGAAGTACCCGTGAAGGACACAGGTCCAATCCACCATTACATCCTGACCTTTTAACTTCTGTACTTAAGTAGTCCACATTCTGGAATCAGAAGTCATTTCTTCAAACTCCTTTATCCAAACTTTTCTCATTTCTCATCCTCTTTTCCTTCTCTTCTCTGCCTGACATGGCTACCCAGTCCACAGCACCCAAAGCCTGCTCATATTTCCTCTAAGCTTGCCTGCCATACAGAGCTGGGGGCCTGCTCCCAATCCTAACCATTCACTTCTTGATCTTAAAAGCATATGTTTACCCACCAGTCTCCTGCCGTCTAGATGAGGCTTCTAAAAGGTAGTGATCCTGGAGACCCAGTGCCTCAGGACTTGTCACCAAGTTGTGAGCCAGTGGGAGAGTCCCTGTCAAGGGATAGCAGGAACCAAGCTCCTCCGGTACCAACAACCTCAATAATGGATACGTCAAGGCTTCTACATGAAAAGAAAACCACACATCTGTCATTCATGTATTTTTACTTCAACTAAAATTTAGAAGCAGGGCCTGGAGGAGTCAGGGACCTAGTGGAGGGTCGGGGTAGAGAGGTTCCTGCTAGTTCTAGTGTGCTTTCTAGTGCATTAATGGTGTTTAACACAACACCATGACCAAACGCAACACAGGGAGGTAAGCTTTTCTGCTTACATTTCTACATCACACACATACACACCCACACACACACTGAAGGAAATCAGGGCAGAAACTCAAAGCAGAAGCCTGGAGTCAGGGACTGAAGCAGAAGCCACGAAGGAGTGCTGCTGACTGGCTTGCTCCTCATGTTTTACTCAACTTGCTCTCTGACACAACCCAGGCCCACTTGCCCAGAGGTGGCACTGCCTACCATGAGCTGGGCCCTCCCATATCCCACATCAATCATCTAATTAAGAAATTGCCTCTCAGATGTGTCTACAGGGCCATGCAATGGGATATTTCCTCAGGTGATGTTTCCTCTTGCCAGATGACCCTGGCTTATGTCTAGATGACACAAAACTAAGCAGCACAGGTGGTCCCAATTGCACCATGACTCAAATACTCCATGCCACTCTGTTTTCCAGGATTCCCTCCAAGGGCTGAGCACATACCCCACTGGGAAGTGACAAAGTACAGCCAGGAACAAAAATTTAAAGTTGAAACTTGAAAAACACGTACACAAATAACTACGCTCCATCTAAATGACAATTCCATGTGGACAAGAGAGGCTGTTAAATAAATAAGAAGTAATTCGCCTAATTGGCACATGTAAACATGGGGAAATAATAAGAGAGACAAGGAAATTAGGTCAAAACTATAATTATTTCCTCATACAAAGATAGTATCTTAAAACATGACTATGTAGTACTAGGTAAGGTGCAGATGGAGTAAAATATCTTATTATTTAATCAAGAACAGGCAAGTTGATTATTTCAAGCCAAATGGTTTAACTCTGAGAACACTGCCATCCCAGTTGCTTATCGGCACTGAACACACAAAGCCACTAATTGTCACGTTTTCTCTGCACTCTCTCCTGCTGTCTCTGCTACCAGAAATATGTAAGCTGTTCCTGCTTATCCAGAGGTAAACCAGAAGCATGACTGGACCAGGTGTTCCTGCCCTTAGTAAGAAATCAACCCGGAGGGCAGAGTCGGGGACACCAAGCAGTGCAAATCTCTGAGCTAGGGGAGAAGACCAGAAAGCTACACAGCAAGGGAGCCAGAATCCCACGTGGAGTTCCCCTATAAGTCTCTGACTGGAAGCTGAGTTGTGGGTGAGCCAGGCAAAACTTTGAGAAGCTGCTGAAGAACCAAGGACAGGACAAGATGCTAAATATGGAGCCCCCATGAGAGCTCACCCAAAGAAATGATGACCAGGGGGCAGCTGACCCAAGACAGAAGATACCCAGGGGACAGGAAAAAGAAATACAGGGAAGGAAGACATAGGAGAGAGCTGAGTCAGGAAAAGACACAAAGAATTGTCAATCTGGGACAAGCAATCTGGGGACAGGAGACCCAGGAAGGAGGAAAGTAGGTGAAGAGGAAACCTAGGGATAGCAGATCCTGGGAATTCCCTGGAGCTTCTCTGATCCAGGTCTGGTAGCATAGGGGTCTGTCTGGCATCAATTGCCCTGCTGTTATAAAGGTTGTGCTTTATATGTCCAGAGGGAAGCCCATTGCATTGCTACCTTAGTGGAGTATAAAACAAAGTTCTCAGAAAGTGAGAATATCCAGGTCTGAGCTCCTGGAAAATGAAATGCTAGACTAGAGAGAGAGACTGGATGCTGGAGTTTCTGAGAACATTACAAATACTGTCCAAGGTTCCATCAGAACTCATTGCAAGTGGCAGGTGGGGTGGCATACACTTTTATTCTCCACACTTGGGATGCAGAAGCAGGTTGGTCTCAGAGTATGAAGCCATACTGGTCTACAAAGAGTTCCGGGGCAACCAGGGTTACACAGAGAAACCCTGTCTCAAAAAATAATAATAATAGATAATTAATGAAAGTGGCTTAGCAACCAAAGTCTCTAGCGCAGCTGTTATGGATGTCCTTAAGGATGACACACACTCATATGAAGGAAACGAAGACACAGTTTCAATGTGGTCAATGGACCCTTGGCATAGAAATGGTGTGCACAGTGGGAATGACAACAGCAAGTACTATTACTACTACTACTACTACTACTACTACTACTACTACTACTACTACTACTACAACCACCACCACAAACCATTCTAGAAGGAAAACAACCAAAGTAAAACCTTAGTGGATGTTCCTGAGAGCAGATTGTAGATGATGGGAAGAAAGGACAAGAAGTGATGTCACCTTGAATGCAGAGAAAACTGAGGTTGGGATCTGAGAAAGGAGGCCAGTGCTCAACCAGCAAGGGAAAATGGCAACCCAAATGAATATAGTCCTGATAGTAAGACTTCAGCTAGCAGATCTAAGAATGTCAGGTAAAGTGTGACCAGTGTGTGTGTGTGTGTGTGTGTGTGTGTGTGTGTGTGTGTGTGAGAGAGAGAGAGAGAGAGAGAGAGAGAGAGAGAGAGAGAGAGACAGACAGACAGAGACAGAGACAGAGACAGAGAGTCAGAGACAGTCACACAGAGACAGAGGCAGGCAGAGAGAGAGAGAGAGAGAGAGAGAGAGAGAGAGAGAGAGAGAGAGAGAGAGAGAGACAGTTGATTTTGTACAGCTGGAGTTATTCTAGAAAGCTCAGAGCCAAGACACAAAGCACAAAAGAGCAACAGCCCCACACTAAAAGAAAGACAAACTCCACAGACAGTTGCAGTGTCCTTTACAAAGAGTAGAAAGAGGACTAGTTAGAATTTTTAAAATCTGAGCATGCTCGATGAAGGAAGACACAAAATTCATGCTTGAGGCTTTATACAGGATGTTGGCCCGAACCAGCGGAAGTGGAAGCCAGATGTGTGAATTCAAATACTTTTTTCCCCTCTTCTAACTTACTTAGAAGGCAAAGGACTTCAGTCAAAGGAAAAATCAGTAACACCATGTAGAAATAATTTTTGTTTCTATGGAAGTAGAAGATAGCACCCATAGAAGTGGGGTGGGAATGGGTATAGAAAGTGTGTTCAGAGGAGTTGCTGCTATATGTTGAGATTGTGAACAGCAAATGCCTGCTGTGAAGTAAGAGGTCTGAAGTAATCCTATGAGGAATCTGAACAGACTTCTGGCAAGCTAAAGGAAGCATAAAGCCACGTTAGAGCAGCACTGAGAACAACAGAGACAGGAGACAGTTGAGTAAATTAAAGCAGTGAACTGCTTAATGCAAATGAAATGGCCACAGGATACACATAACAAACCGATGACCAATGGAGAGCAGAATGGCTCTGACCCCACCACAACAATACCAACTTTAAGGCTGCATGAATTCACCACAAAAACTGCTAAGGCAGGCACTGAGGCTGCAGAGAAAAAGGAGAGCAAACCAAGTCCATTTGTAGGAAATGTTCCAGATACAAACACAAATGCCCAAAGCAAAAGTGAACACTAGACACGTCTTGCAAAAATTATCATGAATAAGCTCTTTGCCAGGAGTGGTAAGCTGGACCAAATCTCCTTAAAAATGCTTAGGGTCCTCAAGAGAAAATAAAAGGGACAAGAAAAAGCCAGCCAGAGCTATGAGAAATAGTGCATACATGTATGACTAGAAGCTTTCCTGAGAATGTTTGTCTGTGAATGAATGTGTATACATAAATACAATTGCAGATGCATATATGTGTATGTATTTGCATAATGCATATTTGTGTAACATATGAATCTATCAGTTGGCACATAGAGACACTCAAACTCTGACATAATCTTAGAACAAGGAAATACCACATTAAAAATCAGTGGACTTGCCTTGGGAGTTGGCTTAGGGGATAAAATGTGAGGACCTGGGCCCAAATCTGCAGAACTCAGTCAAAAAGCAGGTCGTGTTAGCATGAGTGTTTGTAGCATCAGCACCTCCACAGAAAAATGGGGACTGGACCTAGGAGAATCTAGGAAACTTGTGGTCCAGCTAGCCCAGTATAGGTAGTACCAACAAAGAGAGCCTTTTCTAAGCAAGATGGAAGGCCTCCATGTCTTCCTTGGGAGTTTGAAATGGCATATCTAGTTCACAAATCCATATAAATATATTCTGTGCAATTTTACAGTAGCCACAAATTGGACCTATCTTGAATCATCCAGTTGGGCTTTATTTATAACTGTGTCAAGCCTGGGAACTCCTGTGCAGATGGATAATTAAATTTATTGTAGTGATACAAGAATAGAAGAGTACCCAGAAACATAGATGAAGGTTGGTACAAAGGACAACATGGAAAACCTCTGCAAGCTTGTGTTGAGCAAGAGGAACCAGGCACAAGTGTGAACAAATAGGATCCCTCACCCATGGATCTGTGGAGCAAAAACAGATGGACAATTCCTGACACAGTGAGTCGTGAAGTCTTTCTTGGGAGAGAGTCAAGGACAACCTTTTGACTGAACTGGCTTCTCTGCTGCTTACATGTGTCATAATTCACCAGCCCACCCACTTAACATGCATTTGTTACACATCAATCAGCTGATTAAAGTTTTATTACTGCAGGTGAGTGTTCCCTAAACCAGAGCTTCAACATTTTCTATTCTCAATCCTTTTCAGCAGAGAAATTTCTACAAGGCTCCAGGTACATAGATCTATAGAACAGATTACAAAGAAACAATTTACCAATAATAACTCATTAACAAGTTTGTCTGAAAGCATTTCTTTGATATTTATTCATACAATGTTTCCATTTAGTAATGGTGAAAGAAACTGCCTATATGGATGTAGGTTTTTAAATTTTTATATAGAATTAAATCTTGGGTGAACATTTTATACTATGTATAATGTTTTATGACATGATAATGTTTTTCAGAGCTGATTGATATTTTTATTTTATAATTATCCATACTGAGACTTGTGCTTTATACAAACACACAGGGATGAATCACAGAAATATGGATTTCGTGGAAATGGAAATTGTTGAAATTCTGTCTTAATCCAGCCAAAATTTACTTAACTTTTTTTTTAAATGAAACCTAAGTTTTAAGCCTATGTGTCTTGATAACTCGGCACAATTTTTTTCTTGAGGTGCTAACAGTGAATGGCTGATTTCTTTGCTACAGTTGGTTATTTTGAATGTGGTTTAACAATCCATAAGATTTTCATAATCAAAATTTGAAAGAGGATATTTCTGAACTGTGTCTCCTGACACTTTGAACAATCAACTGACGTTCTTACACTGAATCATCATCAGGGAAGTAATTTTACTGATAAAATCATCTGTGGATGCAAACATTTCTACAGAAACATTTTCTATTCCATTCTTCCATCTGTTAACATTGTAAGTAGACTTTTAATTTTATTTTTTAATGTAAGTATGTCCCAATGTCTTCCTTAAAATGACATGTTTAAATACCCTTTTTCAAAAACTCCTGGCTCACAGCACCATTTTGAAAGCCTTTGATCATTACAAAAAATTACCAAAATTGGACTTTTAGTCAGTTAAAAATATGAGACATTCACCTTTTAGTGTCCACCACTTCTTTAATGTGACCCTCTTGAAAGTCACCAAACCTCTAAATGTCATTATAGTTTTTATGATCACACTCCATGTCTTCACAAAACCATTACTAAGGGCACAGCTTTTCATGAATTTCATTGAATTTGATGTTGTCACAGAACAATAGCTATCTCTGGTCCCATGTTTTAGATCTCAAAAGGCTCTGGTTGACAGTTGGATATATAAGGCTGGGACATTCCCTGACACCAGCTTTGACTTTTCATGGCAAACCAAATGTCCTCTCACCACCATAGTGTACAGACAGCAACATAATCTTCCCACTGTAAATCTTCAAGAAAAAAACATGAATTAAGACAAATATCTTCCTTCCTTCAGAGGAGTATATCTTGGTACCATCAGGATGGCTTTGTGGGCAAAGGCACTTGCTACCAAGCTCAACTTAAGTTTGAACCATAAGGTAGGTCCTCATGGTGGAAGGAGAGAACTGACTCTTGAAAGTCGTTCTCTGACCTCCCTATGTGCTGTGTGGTGTTCACATGTACACTGCCTCCCAACATAAATACATAGCAACAACAACTGAGAAAGTGTAAAAATTTGTCTTAACAAAGCTTATTTTACACACAGTAACAACTGTACCATGTTAGACACATCAGCTCTTTGTTCTTACTGCACTACAAGCTTTGGGCTGCCATAAGCCCAGAACCAAGCTCAGTTAAGACACTTCACGAATTTCATCTCTCTCCTTTTACCTATGTTCTACTTCTCACATTTCAACATCAGCAGGTAACAGGAACCTGTGTTCAATTGCCCAGGGCCCTTTCGCTTGGGCAAATTAAATAAGATGTTTCCTTGAATGTGAGCAAACATTTTCAATGGCACAAACAGATTCTCAAATCATTGCTACTCTTTATTAGAAGATTATAAAAGTTGCTCAAAATATCCCTTCCATCATGTGCATGGTGGATATGAGGGTTTCTTCTTAAATTTTAAACATTTATTTTCATTTTTTATGTGTGTGTGTCTCTCTGTGTATGTCTGTCTGTATCTGTATATGTATGTCTATGCTTCTGTTTCTGTGTGTGTTTGCCTCTGTGTGTGTCTGTTTGTCTGTCTGGGTTATCTGCCTGTGTGTATGTGTCTCTCTGTCTCTCTGTGTGTCTGGATATCTGTGTGTGTATATGTGTGTGTGTGTGTGTGTGTGTGTGTGTGTGTGTGTTTGTCTGTATGTGTGTGTGTCTGGGTATCTCTCTGTCTCTCTCTCTCTGTGTGTGTGTGTGTGTGTGTGTGTGTGTGTGTGTGTGTGTGTGTCCCTGGAGCTAGGATTATAGAGTTGTGAGTTGCCAGACATGGGTGCTGGGAACCTAACTTGGGTCCTCTGCAAGAAAGATATGAACTCTTACTCATTGTGTCTTGTCTCCAACATCCAAAAAGTCATTCAAATTGTCTTGTTTCATGCTTTTGAAGCCAAAACCAGAACAATTTAAGCAAAGTTTTTGCTTTTTTTTTTAAGATTTTATTTATTATTACATCTAAGTACACTGTAGCTTCTTCAGACACACCAGAAGAGGACGTCAGATCTCATTATGGATGGTTGTCAGTCACCATGTGGTTGCTGGGATTTGAACTCAGGACCTTCTGAAGAGCAGTCAGTGCTCTTACCCGCTGAGCCATCTCTCCAGCCCTGTTTTTTTTTTTTTTAACATGTCAAGATTATCAAGAGCAAATCTATATTGCAAAGAAACTGACATTTTCATTCTTGTTGTCAATTTAAAGATGCTACACCATGGCATCAGTGTTAATTTTTCTCCCTTAATTCAGTGACTTATCTACACCAAAAAATTGTTTTTACCATAACTACAATTAAACACTGCTAATAATTTATTAAACACACTAGCTTTGTTTCAGGAAATCATGTTTGTTTGTGCTTAAGAGACTGGGATTTATACTTAAGTACACATACAACAGTGGTGGTTGAGAAACCCAAAAATTTTGCTTCACTTCAGTAGAACACATTCCTGTATAAAGAGGACATAAGAACAATTTTTAAACCCAAACTTCTAATGCAACACAATCTAAGACACACTCATTCATTTTAGTGATATTGACATTAAACTGAAGTCTTCCATTGAGCCACATTGCCATCTCTGTGAAGAAGTAATGACTTGAAACTTCATGCTAAGGAACTGTGGCAGGAATATTAAGAATCTTTAATTACCACAATGAAGCTGCCTTTATTCCATAAAAGTTGGAAACTGTATGTTCAATGCAAGCACCTTGGCTCTGTAGCATTCTTTGTCATTGTGTGGCACCTTAGTTTGGGCAGTGTAAAGTGTTCCTTTTGTGTACTCAGAATGATGGTTGCTGTCATTGCATGATTCAACAAGGACAGGTGCTTCCAGGAACACCTTACATTCATTACAAGTTTGATTTTGAATTAATGTTTGGTCACTGAATACCAAACATCCAGAAGCCTTCTGCTGTTGCCAAGTTTTTCACATCCCACCCCAACATTCAGTTATAAGACCCCATATGGAATTATGACCTATTGCTTAAAAATCTTTGCCCTAAATCATTTAGTCGAGGCTGTCTATTTAGTCTATCGTCTATGTCATGCTGTCCTAGGTCAGACTTCAAATAGGGAGTGAGCTCTGCACACTCAGACCCAGCTGGGCAGCAAGAGCTGGGCAGAACAGCTGCCCCTTGCTGTTCATAGCTGTCTAGAGCCTTGTGGCCCGTGTCTCAGGAAGGTGGCAATCAAGGCTAATCAGATTTGAGCAGAACAAACATCTCCTGTGGGCCTGCCCCTCTGCCAAGTCGCCAGTTACACGGAGAATAGTTCTATTGTTACAAATCTGACAAGTCACATTCTCCCATCCAAGGCTGACTCGCCCACAGTCCTATTTCCCAACTAAGATCTTAAGACAGTGCTTGTTCTCAGTGATGGTCACAGATGGCCAGGCGCGATGACACCTTAAAAAAAAAGAGTCTCAGTTTCTTTAGAGGATTTCCCTGGGGTTCCGGTTCCCTAAAATATCAATTATTAATGCTAGCTAAAAATTTCCCCAATTACACTTTTGATTTACTGTTTAAAGCAGCCTCTGCTGTCTAGAGAAGCTTGTCAGCTATTTGTATCCTCTGGTTAGACTCGAAAGCTTGGCAAGAGCAGATTTTGCGTATTTCCCTTCGAAGCTCATAGAGTCTAATGTTTTCAACTTTGCTTAGATTATTGTTTTGTCATTAAAATTTGTTTTGGCTCCCTCCCAGCTCTTCCATCAGTATATTATAATCTCACAATTAAAATGTCTAATTTATTTCCTCATGCTCCTTATGCTATTGAAATTGGCTAGCACTCTAGAAGGGATGCCAAAGCCTTAATAGGTACCTAGGTAACCAAACGTTCTCTGCCCCTTATTTGTTTATCCTTGCTGTCATTATACTAACCAAATAAAATATTTAACCTATAGTCAGATGGAAATTAATTTCCCTTTATTTATTTTAGAGGGAAATTACTTTCCCTTAAATAAAGATACTTTTATGATTTCTCATTAAGAAGGAAATACTGTCATAAGATGTAACTTCAAGGCGATAATTTTAATAAAAAAGCCAATTTCTTCTGGCAGTTGTAGCTAACAGCTTAAGGAGAAGGAGAATTGTTCGTCTTCAGTGCCCTTTTAGCTTGGCCTGGCTATAAGTTACTAACCTGATACAAATATTTGTATTAATATTTTTTAAATGGAACTTGAATTTTAATTGTTTCTTTACCTCTGGAGCTCCCACTTTACAAAGTTTGGTTTGTCTCCAATATAAACGTTTAGAATGGACTTAAAACTAGATGTGATTGTTCACCTAGCAGCAGATAGGACTAACTCCTGCCAAGCACAACCATACCTATGCTTGGGCTGAAGGTTCAGTGTTGGGTGTGATTAACAAGGCTCTCTCCATCAAAAATCCTGCACCAGGCTTCTGAGCTTCACGGAGTCACTGATTTTGAGAACTGTAGGCTGGCTAGGAGAAGAGTCAATGCCATCAGAGATCAGAGACTAGCATTTATCTTCACCCATTTATTCTGCCAATGTTGACTGTGGTCCTGCTAGGCACCGGGCTTTTCCAGTGCTATAGAAAACTATAGCTGCCTTCTGTCTTCAGGAGAAGTTCAAAACTGTGTAGACAAACAATGAAGAAGAAAAGCCAGGGACAGGGAGTTAACCCCACTGACCAACAAGACCATATGTATTAGTGTGTTTATTCAATCTGCTTCTCAAAAGAAAAAAAAAAGTGGCTTCATGAAGTAATGTTGCTTTATCTCTCAGAATGCTAGAGGTAGTCTGGATCTGATGGACAATTGGTACCCGGACCTCTTGGACTATAATATCAGCTATTGCTAGAATGGCATCACCACAGGCTCAGTCAACATCTTCATGATTCAGTCCTCAGTGGTAGAAGATAACTAGAGATGATGTCCAGAAGCAGTCACAGGCTGCTTGTTGATGAGTTTCTTATGGCAAAGGGTTACAGACAGAGCCACGATTGCACTTGGTGAAGTTTGACTCACACCTCACGGAAACTTTTAGAATGATCTACTTTTCAAAAAGTCAACAGCAGTATTTCCAGAGGTTGGGAGAAGAGATGCAAGCTAACTGAAGAGTCACTTGTGAAATGATGCCATTCGTGCTGTGCTGAGCTACCAGGATGGGAGAGTTGAAGTGGGGTGGCTGGCTCTGGAGTTCAGACATATGGATGTTCTCAGGGAAAGAAGGCTTTGGGTATTGTAAGTACAAGAATCCATTGCTACATTCAAGGTGTCCTGGAGATGTCCCTGGCTACTGTGTTAAGAATGGACTAGGGCATGAGACCAAGAGAGAATAGACCCCAAGGATAATGTCCATGTAGAGGGCTAAGGATGTGGCCAGCAAAGACAGAGTATTGTACACACTATGTTTGGAACATATAGAAAGAATGGAAAGGCCACACACAAGGAAGTGTGGAATAGAGGCACTGCAGCATGACCTATAAGGCCTCTGGTTTCCATCCAATAGGATCCAGGTGGCAGGGTCTGTGTGTGAAGTAAGGACTGTGACCATCCCATAAGGCAGAAAGAAGATCAGAGAAAGATGATGGGAATCATTCTTTGCATTCACTGAACTGAAGGTTGGAGGCAGAGAGCAGTGCTACTCCCCAGTGGGTTAAACTTCACTTGTAAAGCAAGTGTGTTCAGGGAAGACTCTCCATGGCTGGGATCCAACAGGGTGTAACACCACCAAGGCTTGTCCCTCTTCTGGCTAAGACAGGGAAGGTCTTAGTATGGCACCCAAGCCACATTCACTCCACATGAAGGAGGAGGTTGTTCACTTCACTACTCAGGCATTATTTGGAGGATATTACACGAACTCTCAGTTGTGAGTCAGTATAGAGATAGCCAGTGCAGTGGAGCAAAGATGAAAACTTTACTCATGGTCAGAGAGATGTAACAATGGGAAGGCTCTATCATTACCAACTCCTCTCACTTGGAGACTCTCATGATACTGTGACTTTGTTGCAACTAAAGACCATTGCAAAATGCATTCCCTCTAGGTTGTCATGCCAGAACTAAGGGTAGATTCACAGCTGCTGGGCACCCGGAAAGAGGCACAGTAGGAAAGCTTGAAGCACCATTCTGGGCTCCTGGTTGAAGAAGCGCCACCTCAGTCACACAAAGCCAACCTGAAGGAGACAACTGTGCCATGACTGAAAATAGCTTTTGTGTCCACATATCTTGAGTAACAAATCGAATTTTCTCAGTTTTCTCCAGGATCGGACATTTCCCACCGTGCTGGGGTCCATCAGAACCATTCTGTCAACCTTCTTTCAAACTTCAATGCTCAAAGAACAGTTTCTTATTGGTATTTATTTTGCTATAAAATTAGCCATTTGCTTATTGACCCAAGATAGTTATCGCCTCAGCTGGAAATATATTGGAACCCCAGCTGCCAAACAAATATTCAGCAAAAGATGAGTAAAAGCATATGGGAAGGAAGGCCCCACCAAGCTCGGCCTGCCTGTGCTCTGGAAGGCATTCTGGCCCATGGCCATGAGCCCTGCGGAACACAGCACCCGAGAGTGACAGTGATCGATTTACCAGTGGGAAGGTATTAACGATGCTCCCGCTGATGGCTGAGCCACTTCACCGGCATTTGCATTTGCATTCATCATCTCTGCATTCATCATTATGAAGAGGACGCCAGAGCTAATTAAAGTCCCAGCTAACGGGATAGCTGGGAGTCTAGTGACTGGGAGGGCCGAGGAAGACCTAGGAGAGTTTCCTGCAGGAAGGGGGACAACATTACAGTGAACCCAATTAACTTAATTCCAAGTGAATCCACACAGATGCTTCCCATGGGAAGCCTGGAGTCCTACAGCACCCTCATGGTTGATCCATAGGTTGGGAGCCCAGGAGTGAATGGTGCCTGACTAGGCTCTCTTCTTTCCTTCTTTTCCCCTGTCATTGAAGAAAAACAGTTCTAAATGGATGGCCTTGAATTTTTAGAAAATTTTCAACAAAAGTAAAGGATAGATCCTAGATCCCTTGTTCTCTGTCTTAATAGAAATCACTGGTGGATAATTTAGATGAAGTGAGACCTTCTTAGTTCAGGCCTAGTGCAAACTAGTGCAGCACTGAAGGTTGGGATGAGCCAAGAAGCTCCCCACTAAGTGTGGAATTTCCTCCATGCCTTCCATTAACACTGTTCCCCCTCTGGTATCCATGACGATAAATGATACCATTAAAAGGCAAAATTTAATTTTTTCCTTCATGAGTTTTAATTAGAAAGTGACATTTTGATTCTTCTTTACAGCTGCACAGCCAATACACAATGGCTACTGGGGAATTCAACTTGGCTCTTGGAGAAGCCTTTACGTGGAGACAATGTCTTAGAACGTGGAAGAGGCCAAGCTGACCTTCTTGGGATCAGGCATCAGTATGTGAGTCCCCTGCTTCCTCCATTTAATGGGGAAGAATGTCCTTACACAGTCTCTGACAAGCTCTGGACAGGAAGAATGAAAATATTCAACAGCCACATTGGTGTCTATCTCAGAGACTAATGGATGGATTCAAAGCAAAGCTTAAAAACACACCTTCCTTCCCATGATTCCATAAGACTGTAGGTGGAGCATCTATTAGAATAACACTAGAATAACATTTTCTTCCAGCTATAATAGTCACTGATTTAGACATTGAGCTCAGATACAGCAGTCAGCCATTAGGACTGTGGAATGGGGACTGGCTTTCATTGGAAGGAGCTTCCCCAGGTTGCCTGGTCATCTCCCTCCTCTCTTGCATTTTAGCCATGTCTCTCTCCAAGATTTCCTCCCTGAATCTGCTATCTTCAGTGGGTACACCACAGCTTACCTCTCTACTTCCAGCTGAGGTCTGGAGCCTGCTTGAATGGAGCCTCGCAAGAATGAGGGCTATGAGAGCCTCCTTTGGAACCATTTGCATTGCCAGGCCTTAGGTACTATGCACACTATGTGTGTGGTTGGTACTTGAACAATGGCTGGGTACGTGTGCCAAGAGGAAGATCTGGGGTCCACTCTTGCCTGAACCAGCTGAATTATTTTGGGTTGGGCCTTTGGGCCTGGCCTATTCCTACTTTACTCAAAGCCTTTCCTTCCTATCATTCATGGATTCTCTTGACTACAAGCCTTCCTAGCAGTTCCTCTGCTTCTGATGACCCTGGGCTTGACTGTTTTCTATAGACCTCCCTAGCTGGTCTCCATTCTGACCTCTGTGGAGTTACTGGGATCTCTGAAATCGCTGTAACCACTCTGAGTGTGATACCAGGAACAGACCATGTGACCTAAACATAAGAAAAACATAGGTAAGTCTACAACAGGGCAAGCTGAGCTTCCTAAGTTCCAACTCCAAGTGGCTCTAAAACATCTTTGTTCCCATTACCTCGTGGATGACCTAGATGTTTCTGAATTCATAGTCAGGAGCTCAGGGAGTGGAAATGATTGAGATAAATTAGAGCTGTTCCAAGCTAACATGAACCACACAATTTGGGAAGAACCACACAATTTGACCAAGCACACCATCTAACCCTCCATTAAGCCACCAACCTTGTGGCTCATCAAAGACATAAAGAAACTGATTTTACATCATAATTTAATTCTAGGGTTCCAGCTTCTCTTGAAATAGATAAACTTTTCCCAGAAGGAAGTTCTGCCTCATTAGCACCATCATCAGAGATGCTTATTAAGTGCTAAATCGGGAAGAGTGCTATTAGATACAAATGGAGAAACTGATCTTGCTTTCTATGAACTTCTAGAGCATTCAAGAGAGTGAACAAAAGAACAGCCCAAGAAAAGCAGTTGAGAGTTCAATAAGCCATCAGGCTAGACATGCTAGATAGGTCTTGGAAATAACCTGTTTGGCTGCAAGTGGGCAAAAAGAAAAGGAACTTGTGATAGTTTTGTCATTGAAATTACAAAAATCTTGACAGAAGCAACTCAAAGAAGGAACAGTTGATCTTGGTTCACAGAATGAAGGTACAATTCATAATGGTGGGAAAGCATGGATGCCAGACCTGAAGGAAATTAGTCACATTATATCTATAGACAGGAAGCATGCCTAGGGCTCAGCTCCTTTCTCTTCTATAGTCAAAGACCAAGCTCTCACTCTGTCCATGGTGCTGCCCAAGGTTAAGGTGTATCTTCTCACTTTGACTAATCAAGCCTAGAGCCTCCCTTATATATGCCCAGAGATTTGCCTCCTAGATAATTCTAGATTCTCTCAAGCTAATAATGTGGACCATCACAACTGGGGAAATGGGTTGCATAGTTATTTGAACAATCCCCTAAGAGACCTGCAGGAGCTGTGGATTTGTCCCCAGTTTCACTTTTTACTGTTGAAAGCAATGTCACTAGGAGATGTGTGCATGGGAACCCAGAGAGGAACAGCAATCTGCTCTGCCTCCTCAGTCTCCAAGAACAGCCTGACAGAGAAAGCCTCTGCCTTTCATTTTTTTCTTATTCCTAGACCCACTGGCCAAAGGTCAACAGGCAACAGCTCAACTCCTTACTAAGAAAAGAACCCTCAGGATACTGTGAAGGGAATAAGCTGACCCATGCCCTGGGTGAACCCGCCCAAGCGTCTGTTTCTAAACCAGGCTATGGAGCCTCTGATCAAATGGCCCCTTGTGTCTGGTGTGGCAGGCATCAGAGGCACACAAAGGAGAACATCTCTGAACCTTCACAGTTTTATTTAGTTCCATTCTGTTCTTTCCAGCCAGGCTGTCACTCCATACAGCTATTGTGGATGGGATGCTGATGGGCAATAAAACTGTATTCGGGTGTATCTGAGATAGTGACTGATGGCATAATGTCTTGTGGCCATCATCCAGGCAACACTGAACCTCTTCATTATCCAGGAACCCCCATGATCTAGATCCCCTCCCATCAAGCTAATCCCTCCTTTCCCCAGAACCCTTCCACTACTTAGAAGTCTGTTACCACTGTTATGTTCCATCATACCCCTTCATCACTGCAAGAAGCTTCTGTGTGCCATTTTGAAATGACTCTTCTCCCCAGACCTGCCTCTGGAGAACACAAATCTACCCTTCATGGCTATATTTTGCTGCATTTAGAACTTTATATAAGCTCAATTACTCAGGGTGGGCCCTTTCTGTTAGTCTCTTTTCATTTAGAGAAGCTTTGAGATCCATGCTGTCAGGCAGCCCGGTAGCTCCTTCTCATTCCCTGCCAAGAAGAATTACATGGCATAGATTCACCATAGTGTATCTGTCCCAGTGGAGAAGCATACAGGTTCTCTCTACTTTGAGGCAGTCATGGAAAGTGTTGCCACAGTTATTCTTGAGCAAGCCTTGGGTAGGCACACACATGTCACTTCTCCTGGGTAGATCTTTGGGTAGGAATAGGGAGGTGCTAGTGATGACTGATTTTAGAATATTCTGTCAAGTGTCTGCAAAGCATCATTACCATTTTGTTTCCCCACCATCAAAATCCCAGAATTGTTTTGCTACCTCACCACCGATTTTCATTGTCTCTTCTGCTGTCTACTTGATTTTCTGGTTCCCACATGACAATGAGTGAAACATTCTCTTCCCTTTCTTTGTGAATAATATTCTTGAGTTCCCATTAGATTGTATGGTTATAAATGCATCACATAATTTTATCTATCTATCTATCATCTATCTATCTACTTCATATTTGGTGTGTGTGTGTGTGTGTGTGTGTGTGCGTGCGTGCGTGTGTGCATGCTCTCACACCTGCTCATGAATGCATGAACATGATGTGTTTCTGAGGTGCTCATGGAGGTCTGAAGAGGGCATTAGATACTCTGCAGCTGCAGTTACAAGTAGTTTTGATTTTCTGATTACTGGAAATTGAACTTGGGTCTTCCGGAAGATCACCAAGAGCTGTTAACTGCTAAGACACTGTGGTGATATGTATAGTATATATAGCAAAACCTTTAGGTGAAACATTTCATTTAAAGCTATACAGGAAGGCTCATAATAACTATCACTACAAGACAACTCTATAGATCCAATATTGTATTTTAAGTTTTGTGTGAATAATACTAACACTAACAAAGCTTGTGCTGATGCATGCATGCATGTCTTGAATAGTCAAATATCTAGGCTCTTCCGCTGTCATTGTGAGTGGCTGTGTAGTGGAGTAGTGGAAGAGGCAAGGGTGTGTCAGAACCATCTAGAGCTGCCTTTGAGGTCCCAGGTATCCAGAATCAGATGCTTCACAGGGTTCTGCATACCAGTGCCCACCTAGAAAGGCTCTTTTAATCAGTAGCATGATTGTCACTAATCTCTCACAGTTTCCTTTCCCTCATCATATAGATACAGTCCAACACTCTGACTCCCTTCTATACCTCCCTTAAAAGGCAGTCCTTGAACCTCACATTTAAAACAGTAATGGGCTGTGGCTTTGGGAGGCAGCTTTGTGTTCCAAACTCCTACTCCTACGTAGCAGCATTAGTTGTCTCTGCCTCCCATGAGACTGAGTTTCTCTGCACTGTTCTAACTGGCACAGAGAGTAAGTCACAGAGCTCTGAAGCCCAGAAGCCACTGTCAAAATCTGGACTTCTAGAAAGTTCATTCAACATCATTCCATGGAGGATAGAGGAGTGTAAGCAAGAGACATGGGGAGTAAAATGAGACCAATGTCTGTTCCTCAGAAGCTAAACCCCAAGAGAACACAGCCCTTGACCTAGCCCCAGACTAGAGGTTCTACTAGTGCTTCTGACAGTGCCCGTTAAACATCAATATGATCTTTAGAGGTGACAGTTAAGCCACAGCAGAGCTTTGGAGTGTAAGTAAGCAGAGAAGTAAAGCAGATAGGGCCCTTGTAATACATTTAGTGTGGGAAGGGGTTCACAATGAGTTCTGCCTTTGTGTCTTTGTTTTTCTCTCTGTGTCTCCCTGTGTACTGGCTGGTTTTGTGTGTCACCTTGACACAAACTGGAGTTATCACAGAGAAAGGACATTCAGTTGGGAAAGTGCCTCCAAGAGATCCAGCTGTGGGGCATTTTCTCAATTAGTGATCAAAGGGGTGGTGTCATCCCTGGGCTGGAAGTCTTGGGTTCTATAAGAGAGCAGGCTGAGCAAGCCAGGGGAAACAAGCCAGTAAGGAACATCCCTCCGTGGCCTCTGCATCAGCTCCTGCTTCCTGACCTGCTTGAGTTCCAGTCCTGACTTCCTCTGGTGATCAACAGCCATGTGGAAAGTGTAAGCTAAATAAACTCTTTCCTCCCCAAGTTGCTTCTTGGTCATGATGTTTGTGCAGGAATAGAAACCCTGACTAAGACACCCTGTCTGCCTTTATCTCTGATTGTGTGACTGTCTCCATCTTTTTTCTTAACACATCAGCAAGAAGACGCACCATGAAAGTGACATCTGTAAGGCAGGAAGACTCGGACCCAGAAACCCAGTCGTCATCTTGGCCTTGTCCTTATAGCAACAGAACCACAAGAGAAAATGTTGCATGGAAACTGGTTATTCCTGGGTCCCTTGCTGTGGTCAGGAGCTGACCCTTACGCTGACATTCCACACTTGAACCACACTTCAAGTGACTTTCTGTTGCGCCCTGACATTCACTTCCCATGATTATCCCTCTTTCTGCTGTCACTTGAAGAGGCTGTGCTCATAAGTAAATGAGCAGGTGCCACAGATACAAGTGAAGGAGGAGGACAGACCGTTTATTAGGTAGGTTAGTAGTTACTCTTCTGTGGCTGTGGTTAAATATCATGAGCAAAACTATTCGTGATAGGAAGGGTTCATTTGAGCTTACAGCTTCAGAGGAATGAATTTGTCATAGTGGGGAGGCACGGTAGCAGTCAGTGGGCAGCAAGCAGCAAGGCATGGCCCCTAGAGCAGGAATCTGTGAGCTCACATCTCCAACTGTAACCACAAAAGGAAGAGAGTGAACTTAAGGTAGCATGAGGTTTTTACTCTCAAAGCCTGCCCCCAAATGACATACTTCCTCCAGCAAGGCTATACTTCCTAAAGCTCCCCCTAACACTGCCCACTGGGGGACAAATGTTCAAACGCCCAAGTCTATGGGGGATACTCCTCAGGAAAGAAAGGAGATGCTCTCAAATTAGAGGGTGGTAATGGACATACACTTTCAAATTGATGAAAAATTACTGAACTCTACCCATAAAAAAAAACCCAGTGTTTTATAACACTTAAATTACATCCACTAAATGTTATTGAAGTGCAGCAGGCCTTTGTGAAGATTACCAGTTCTGGTAAGAAAGGAAAAAGCCAAAATAAAACAAAGCTATCTCTTTCATTTCACTTTGTTTATTTATCTAGACACAGGGGAAATGTCTTTTAATGGTGAATGAAAGGCATTGCCCACACATGCCCCCTAACCCCCACCATCCCCAGCAAGCTGTAGATGCAACTGGAAGGCTATTTAGACACACATACAAGTCAGTAGATACACATTTTCAACTTAAACATAAAACCAAAGAGTTGTTGAGGAGCCTGTGGACCCAAGACTCCTCTCTTCAGTTTTCTAGTTTACACTTGTTTCCACTGGTTTAACTGTGTTTTGAGGTGTTACTCACACTTTTCTCTTCAGGAACCTTCTGCCAGCGAGGCACACATGATAAGCAAAGTGTGAGATGTTCCATGTCTCTGGAATTTTCTATTCATTTCCAGTGGCTGCTGACTTGAGACCGTTGGTATATTATGTGTGTCACAAATGCTTAGGGCAGGTTAATTCATCAGCCCACTTCAGGTACATCCAGAAAATTCCAGACAGTACATTTGGCCAAAGATACCACTGATCTTCCTTTGTAAAGGTGCTCCTTGGTGTCGGGTGGTGGTGGTGCACGACTTTAATCCCAGCACTTGGGAGGCAGAGGCAGGTGGATCTCTGAGTTTGAGGCCAGCCTGGTCTACAGAGTGAGTTCCAGGACAGCCAGGGCTATACAGAGAAACCCTGTCTCAAAAAACAAAACAAAACAAAACAAAACAAAACAACCAACCAAACAAACAAACAAAAATAAGGTGCTCCTGGGCCGTTACCCTTGGCTTTCCTTGAGCCTCCATCTTAGGGAGTGCTCTTTTGCCTCTCCTTCTGGATTCCTTGCTCTCTACTGGCCCGTTACTGACCACCTTCAAAGTGTACCAGTGTGGGAGAGACACTCAGGTCTATGAGATGCTCAGGGTAGAGTATCAGTCCTGATTTTTGAAGGTCATGGCTCGATGTGGAAGTATGGACCCAGCCCTGAAGCTTTCTTTCCAGAACAGCAACATCTAGTGGAGACCCACTGTGACTGCAAGAGCAACTTGGTTGTCCAATAGCCAATTTAAGAGTCCCCCTCCCCTACAAAAAAATCTGGGCATAGTGGTATGTGCTTGTAATCCCAACTCTGAAAGGAAAGAGGCAGGTGGCTCTCTTGGGACTCACTGAACAGCCAGACTAGCCAACTTGTGGAATATAGGCCAGCAAGAGACTCTATCTCAGAACAAGGTGGGCAGCAAATGAGAAACAGTAGCTGAGGCTGAACCCTGGTCTCTCTGGACAATTCTTGATTCTTTCTTTCCTTTTAAAAATGTATTTAGTGTTTGTTTGTTTGTTTGTCTCATTATTGTTTTTAAGGTAAGTTCTTACTGTGTAGTCCTGGCTAGCTTAGAACTCAATCTGCAGACCAGACTGGATTTGAACATGCAGAGATCCTCCTGTTCCCACTACCTAAATGCTAAGATTTAAGGTATCTTGACTGCCTTGATTTTGCCATGCATGACTTTGATGATTCTTTTTAATGAAGTAGCCAGATGAAGGACCATGATACCACTCTGCCACCATGATGGAAAGATGGCAAATGGTCTGATAGAATCCATGGAAATTGTAGGAGAAAATCAGAGAGAGTGTGATATGAAGACGAGTTCACCCTTTTTATCCAATGACACATTCTCTGATTACTTTTGAATTATTTGTATATTCCTTACACTAAACCTCCTATAATGTTTATTTAGCAATGACTTTCTCCTCATTGTTTCCTTTACTGTACAAAAGGGTTTGAATTTGGGAAGCCCTATTTGTCAGAGGTTGATGCTATTTCCTCAGCAACTGGAGTATGATTAAGAAGGTCGTGGCCTGTGCTAATGTATCAATAGTGATGGCTGCCAGAATCTGGGGGCAGAGCCAGACTTCTTTCCTGTCTGAAAAGAAGATGATGCCTTGGCAGAGCAAAACTCTACACATGCTTGTGTGCACATGGACAGCAGACTATCATACATGTGACAGAACTTTACATGTCCCTGCACACAGGCACATGTGCAGTAAGAAG
>JADRCD010210976.1:0-19470 GCA_019843815.1 Montemys delectorum
GATTCACCCACTTCTCGACAATTCTGAGCTACAGACAAAATTACAGTCATACTAAAATAAAAATGGGCAGAATACCAACAAGTTTAAGACAAGTTAACATGAAAATGCTTCCTTATGGTCACCCCAGGACACATTTCCCTGTAACAGGGTCTGTCTCCATTCCCCTTAGCTCCTTGAAGCAAGCCTGCTTAAAGGGTTTGGCAATATCTTATGCTAAGAGCAAAGAATGAAGTGAAAGATGGGGTAAAATAATATATGTTTCTAGGTTGTTCCTTAAAGAAACAAGAAAAGTCACACTGGCAAAGTCTACATGGTCACAAAGGCAGATAGAACATTCCAGAACAGGAAAGGCTTGGGTTTCAGATCCCACTCTACCATTTACTGACTGGGCAAGCTGGGCTATCAATCAGATATTGTCACCTGTTAAGTCAAGATTATAGTACTTTCAAGAGAAATCTGGGCACTAAGAGAGGATCCATGTAAACCATTTGGCACATAAAAGTACTTAGTAAATGAATAATAGCAGGATAGCCCATACTCCATAAAGAAGATATGGAGAAGGAAGGAAAATGAGGAAGGGGGTGGGGGAAAGAGACCAAAATAACAACAAAGCTTCTTAAGGCGTCGACTCATTCAAATCCAGAGGCTTTCCTCTTAATACCAGTGAGCATCATTCATGGACTTTGCACCCCATTTAGCAATATCTAGAAACCTTTTTAGTTGTCACCACTGGGCAGGGGGTGGGGGGGGGGTTGGGGGAGACTAGTAACATCTAGTGGATACAGGCTGAAGATGCTGCTAAACATTCTACAATACATAGAAGAGTGTCCTAAACAATATCCAGTCCAAAACATCAGTGCCAATATGGAGAAATCCTGCAAGCATTACCTGGAACTCAATCTTCCAGACACTTCCTTTCTTAGCTTTAGTTCACTCAGCAATATGGACATGTCCTTACCTGTGCTCTCTACCTCACAGAGCCATCTAGAGCATCCAATGACACCAGGGAGATGGAGGAGAGGCATTTTCCTCATCATCTTCTTTTACAACATGTACAAAAGCACCAACTTACTGAGCAGAGCTGGCAGTTTTCACACACCAGGGAATCCCTCCAGGCGGGAAGGTGGGGGGCTAAGGAGTCAGAATTCCCTGGGAATGCCATTGTTCAAAGGGACTCTTGTCTACTCAGTCAGAAAGAACATGGGGCATACATGAATAGTTAATGGGACAGGAACATGTCTCAGGGAGAAAGAAGCAAGATGGAATGTGGAAAGGGGATGGGACCAGAACAGCATATCGAAGAGAAATTGAAAGCCATTAGGGAGTGAGGCTTTGTTCGGTGTCAGTCTATTTCGGCCACAACGAAATACATTGAAGAAGACTTAAAACAACAGAGAGTTAATTCCTCACAGTTCTAGAAGCTGCAAAGTTGAAGACAGGGTTTTCAGTTTCTGATGAGGGCTCTCTTCCAGCTTTACAAATGGCTGCCTTCTTACTAAGTCCTCATACCACAACAAGGAGAGGCCACCAAGCCATCGATTAGGCTCTATCTTTCTGATCTTACTGAACTTTAAGCATTTCTATAAAAGTCTGTCTTAGTTTTGTACTGTTGCTATAATAAAAAAAAACAAAAAACAAAAAAAAAACCAAAAAAACCCTGGCAAAAGCAGCCTGGCAGAGGAAGGTTTTATTTTAGCTCACAGACCAGGCTACAGTCTACAGCAGCTGGATAGTCAAGGCAGCAGGAACTTGAAGCAGCCAGTCACAGCCACAGTCCAGAGCAGAGATACACACACACACACACACACACACACACACACACACACACACACACACGCCAGTGCTCAGCTCACTTTCTCCTTTATCATACAGTACAGGACCCAACCCCAGAGAATGGTGCAGCCTACTGATGGGCTGTCTATTCGCATCACTTAGTATAATCAAGACAATCCTCCAGTCATGCCCACAGACCATCACAATCTAGATAATCAATCCGGAAAGAGCCTTCCCAGGTGATCCTAGATCTCATCAAGTTGACAATTAAAACTGACCATCACAAGACTTCCTCTCTAAAAGTCACATGTGGTGAGGGCTAAAGTTTCAGTGTGTAAAATTGGAGGAGACAGAATTCACTCTATAACATTCAAGCCAATATTATAGCAATGCCCTTATTTGTAAGTAGCTTAGTGGCTGAGCACTTGACAACCATGATTCCTTGGTTTAATCCTCAGTACAAACAAAACAACTATATTATATTCCAGACCAGTCCAGTAAGGTATCAGTAAGGAAGGATGGCTTTGCATTAGTGATTCTTATATCTCCACATGTAGTTCCAAACACAAGCCAAACCTGAGCCATGCTGCCCACCGTCTTTGCCCCTTAGACTGGTCTGGAGTTGGGGTCTGGGATCTGCATTTTTAAATACTCCCTTACCTGATTCTGACGATTAACAAGACTAAGGGCAGGTTGCTTTCTTGCTGAAGCTTAAACTGTCTGCTTTCTCCTGCCCTGAAAATATTCACTTCTGTGGCCAGACCTGAGCTTTATGGCTATAGATTCTAGTACCTTCCTCTTCTTCATGGCATGTCCTTTCAGGGACAGTCTTTCATATACACAGAAAAATGATATTTAATGGACAGAGATTTCTGGAAACATTGTGCGTGGGGGGGCAGTCAGCAGAAGTCAAGAAGGTGTTTAAAAAGTACAGACTGCCAAAGGAGAGAACATAAAATCTAGTGAAAGTAGAAGGAAGAAGTGACAAAGAGAAAGGTCACAGGGAAGAGTATGGGGCTGTCAGGATGCAATATAACTCAGTAATAATATAAGTCAGTAAAAATACATTTTTCTCAATATAAATTTTAAATAACTTCAAACATATTAACTGTATATTTCAAAATAATACATCACTACTAGTATTTTCTTAAATGAACATAAATATATAAAGTCTTTTTGTTTGTTTTGTATTTAGTAGAGTTTAAAATCTTGGCTCTTACTGTGGTACAAGCCCAGAATAAGAACAATTTTTAGACATTAGATTTCATTGTAATAAGGCTGTACTTCAATGACCCTCATGTCACCAAAGGATTTTACCTCCATCTTAGCTAAGCTGAGAGTTGACAGTTCTGCTGCACCAAGAAATGAATTGTAGACACGATTTTTGGATACAGATTTCCTGCTATGGTCAAAGCTATTTGACTTGAGTGAGTGACTTTATTCTCAGCCCACAGAGAACAGGTTACATTCATTTAAGAAATAGTGCATGTATTAAGAAGGTCTATCCATAAAGTCATTCACTAACTGTTTCAATGAACAATGGTTCTGCTTGGAGGGTGGCACAGACATTAGGTGAAGGTAAGAATTTGGTTCATTAGCTGTGATAATTTGGAAAAGCATTCATCTCAGAGAAAGAGTAACTTATAAAGTCCTCTTCTTCAAACTTGATACAAGAGTAGTGATGTATTATTTTGAAATATACAGTTAGTATATTTGGAGTTATTTAAAATTTATATTGAGAAAAATGTATTTTCACTATTGCTGTAGACAAGCATCTACATAAGACTGTTAAATTGATTGTTGTTTTATATCAAACAACTTTTATAATACTTATCTTTATTGCTATAATATTTTATAAATTTTAAAGAATATGACAAAAAAGATATTGTAGGTATTGAAGGGGGGTCTCTGGGAGGAGTTGGGGTACAAAAGGGAAACAAGAATGTGATTTAATTCTATTTACTTAAAATATGCTTTTAAATGTTAACAAATTCAGATAAATTGAAATCATGTAACTTTTCTCATCATAATACAATAAAAGATAAAAAAATAATAAAATTAAATTAAATTAAAAAAATATGTCAGTAGAGTAAGATGTTATAAAGGGCCTTGCTTTGGACAGAGAGAGAGAGAAGCTAGCACTAACATCTTTGGTGCTCTCACCCTTTCTCGCTCACCCATCTATCCATACTCTCTCCATTCTTTCTTCTAAGGATGTTGTAGACTCACACTGGCTATATTTAACAGAGTATTAGGACAGTAAGCCAAAAGAACAGTGTAGCAAAGTTTCTGGTGTGCACACCAGACAGGGAGGGACAAGAAAGATCTGCTGAGTTCTGGTGGCTTTCAAGTATGCCACTCATCATGAAATTCTCCAGCACCAAAGTAAAAATGAGGTGTACTCTGCTGGATATGGTGATGCGCACCTTTAAACCCCAGCTCTAGAGATGGTGATGCGCACCTTTAAATCCCAGCTCGAGAGAGGCAGAGGCAGGTGTATTTCTTGAGTTTGAAGCCAGTCTACAAGTAAGTTCTAGGACAGCCAGGAATACACAGAAAAACCTTGTCTCATAAAAAAAAAAAAAAAAAAAAAAGAGTACCTTTACCACCCAAAAATAAAATAAACTATTGACATCTATCTCTGATGAAAATGGCCACATCATAGATTCAGCAAAATTTTGAGAGAACACTGGAGCCTGTAAATGTCACTAGTCATGTATGTTAAAATCTCCTTACAGAAACTAAAAGTCAAGCATTTGGATCCTAAATCAAATACCACCTCGATACTTCCTATTTAAGTTAGTTGTGTTATTTCTTTCCTTTCTATAAAATAAAAAAATTTCAAAATATGACTGAATTTGCCTATGGAAAAGAAAGGGCCGGGGAGACATCAAAGATTAGGTTAGGAAATGAGTTTTAAAAAAATATTCCCAGGGCTGGTGAGATGACTCAGCGGTTAAGAGCACTGGCTGCTCTTCTGAAGGTCCTGAGTTCAAATCCCAGCAAAGTTAATTAATATCACAAGAAAACCATTTATACATATTTGAGCTAAAACAAAAAAGACTTTACCTTATCATTTAGAAGTGGTTTGATCTCTGTGAGTTGAACATCCTGAAGTTCATCCATGAGGATGGCTCAGAGTAGATTAGTCTCAAGAATAAGCCAGTAATTCTGAAACAGAAGAGAAGGAAGAAAAACAAGCTTAAGCTGGTATTGGAAACGTAACATCATTCATTCAGATACTGGACTTTGCTCCGCATACAGCATGTATTGCACAGAGTACAGCAGGTGCACAGTGGAGGCAGACAGGCTCTTAAATGGCCTGTTGTTCTTCCCCTCTGCTATTCATACCTTTTCACAGCTTTGCACCCCATACCCCAGAGTATGGGGCAGGATCTATGTCCTGCTTTTGACTAACAGAATGAGGGAAATGAGATAGAATGTACATGAGTACTTTTATGTGGTTACACTACAAAATACTTAAACACCTGTCTTGCTGAAAGACATTCTGCCCTGCTAGTTGTACTGAGCCAGCTGGCATGGTATAATAGAGCCATGTGGCAGGGAACTAAGGGCAGCTTCCCTTAAGACAGCAAAGGGAGGGGAAAGACAGAAAGAAATTGAGACCCTCGGTTCAATAGTCTCTACAAGAAACTAATAATGCCAACGATGATGCTGGAAACAGTTGCTTTCCCAGTGGAGACTCAGCTGAGAGGTAACCCTAACTAACGCCTTGTTTGAAGGCTTAGCAAGGGCCCATGACACCTTGAGAGAATAAAGGTGTGTTGTTTTAGGTTACTATGTCTGTGGTGATATTTTAAACAAAGAACAACAAATACAATAGCCTTTGCAGTCTGCAGTGTATATCTTGGTTCCTAAAGATGGGCAAGAGAACAATATTCTTAGAGTTATGCTTCTGGAAGCAATGATGTGGAGAGAGGGTTAAGGAAGAACAGCTGAAAGTTAATGATATAGAATAGGATCCTGGGCTGGCTGGTCTTGTGTGTCAACTTGACACAAACTGGAGTTATCACAGAGAAAGGAGCTTCAGGTGAGGAAGTGCCTCCATGAGATCCAGCATAAGGCATTTTCTCAATTAGTGATTAAGTGGGGAGGGCCCATTGTGGGTGGTGCCATCCCTGGGTTATATAAGAAAGCAAGCTGAGCAAGCCAGGGGAAGCAAGCCAGTAAGGAATATCCCTCCATGGCCTCTGCATCAGCTCCTGCTTCCTGACCTGCGAGTTCCAGTCCTGACTTCCTTTGGTGATAAATAGCAATGTGGAAGTGTAAGCTGAATAAACCCTTTCCTCCTCAACTTGCATCTTGGTCATGATGTTTGTGCCGGAATAGAAACCTTAACTAAGACAGACCCTAAATTAATAATGGCAAGGGCAGTGAAAATGAATCAACAACTCCACTGAGGAGAATGGTAGCTGACCTGAGATGGCCTTCTACGAGTCCATTATCCTTGATACTTGATATTCACACTCACATATAATCTCCCACCCAAACAAATCAGGATGGCTTACATTACTAATAGAACATAAGAAAAGTGATTTAAAAAAAGTGACTTTTTAGAGTTCTCTTACATAGGCATTTTAGTTTTTGTGATGTTGAATTTCTATCACCAAGGGAGAAAACTAGTATATTGTGAGGTCACACACAGACCTCTGGAGGTCCATGTGGAGGAATCAACACACCAGTACTAACCTGCTGGTCATGTGAGTGATCTTGCAAATGAATCCTAAAGCCTCAGTCAGAGCTTAGATGTCTACTAAGGCATAGAAACACCTGACTGCAACCACATGAGACATTAGCCAAACTGTTTTGCCGAGGCATTCTGAGCTCCTGACCCACAGAAACTATAAAAGATAATAAGGAATTTTGTTTTGAAAGGCTATGTTGTACAGCAATAGGGAGCCAGTAAGAGGGACCACTGTGGAGCTCAAAGAAAGGAAGGTGGCTGAGGGAGGTAAGGTAACTAACTAACCAACCAGAAAGCCTTCCTTCATCCTACCATACAGCCTTGGATAGACTGTAAGCACTGGATACCGCAGGCACATGATTCTCCCCCTGTGGAGAAAGCACCACACTTTCTTCCTTCTTTCTTGTCCCTGAACCTATCAGACCAGGAAAAATCCTAACTCAATGATTTTGAATTGAATTTGTTTGTTTTCTAAGACAGGGTTTCAAATAGCCCAGGCTAACCTCAAGCCTGTTATATATCTGAGACTGTCCTTGAACTACTGATCTTCCTGCTTCTGAGTAGTGGGACTGCAGGCAGGTGTCACCATGCCCAACCATCTCCTGTTTCTATGATAAAAGAAAATGAGATGACTGTGCCAGTATACACTCAAGATGCAAACTACAGAAGATTGTCCCCTAGCTGGGCAGACTAAGGAAGGAAGGCCAGAGCTGTCCTAGGATTGTTTAGAAACTGGCCAGAAGACAGGAGCGTTTACCTTCCACATTATGAAGGGATGCAGTGAATTCTTTTTTTTTTTTTTCTTAGTTCCTGCCATCTTGAGCCCTTACCAGTGAGCAGTTTCATAATATCTATGAGAAAAGGAAGATCACATGGTGGAAAACTCCATCTCCAGATCCCTCAGCTGCACAGACTGGCTCCCTCCTGGGGATGTGGCCTGCAGTTCCGGCATCTGCTGCCAGGTCCCATCCTGGCACAAAGAGGTACTGATATTTTTAAAGGCTGGGAAAGCTTTCATAAGCTACAGTAGACAATACATGTCTACCCTCTTTCCTAATCTTGAGAAGAAGTATGAAGAGTATTTTTACAATCACCCTTCCACTGGAGGGACAGACAGGAAAGGACAAGTTAGGCACCAACTCCATGCCAGGAATTCTCACATCAATCTCCCAGAAGACATCTTCATTTACTCTATGGACAAGAAACTTAGGGTTGGACCCATTTTCTGAAATTCTACATGTAAGGGATTAGGAAATGACTTAATTTTTTTCTGTTTCCACTATACCATATCTATACCGGCCCCACCAGCTGGTTATGGGAACCTGGATCAGTTCCTTCCTCCCCACCTACACAGTGGCACCCTAGGAGACAAATTTGATGGAAGCCTAAAGCAATCCTATACATATCAACAATGACTCAGACCCCTTGGAAATACAGGTTTGAGTCATCACTCCAGGATAAGAACTCATTCTTTCAGGAGCTAATTAAGGCAAGGAGAATATGAAATAAGTAAAGAAGAAGGAAATTAAATTCCAGCTATTTCTTGGCAGCCTGTTTTAAAAACAAGGGCTACTTCTCATTTCTTAAAATAGTGTACTTCAAACTTTATGTACACCCTCCTGGGGCTTTTATCAGTTTTGAGGGATAATGCCGAGCATGTGATCCATCACTAGGAGTGGAGATCAACTGAGATGAGAGGATGATCACTGACAGCATCTTTAACAGAGATGGAACAGAGACTCTATTATTTAATCCTGCTATCTTCCAAAAAGAATACAGTCAGTGTTTTTTATATAATAAACTATATGGATCTTTAATAGCCAGATCAACCAAAAGAAGAGTTTGGCCCAGCTGAGCGTGACAGTCTGTCAAGCTGCTGAAATTACAATTGTAAGGATAAAGGAGGGGACTAGGGGTGATGCTTTCAGCGCTAGAGCGCCAGCCCAGCAGACACAGGGTCTGAGCCTTGGCTCCTCTGAGAAATCAACATCATTAAGATACAATGATGGGAAATTAACAGTTGTTTTAAAAATAGCACAAAGTCAGGGAAGAAACAGGTTTTTGTCAATGTTTCTAGTTAAGGGAGATAAGAGAACGATGACCCAAATGCATGGAGATGGAGGAACTGAAAAAGTGCAACAGACATTAATGAACATTTCAGTTTAAGTCAGGAGCCAGAGAGACCTGAGTTCAAGTTAAGAGTGAGATTTAGAGAGATGAGTCCACAGATCATCACCAAACTACAGACCCTGGGCTCTTCAGAAGGACAAATGAGTGATGGAAAGTAGAATCACTAGGAGATAAAAAGAAAATGTTCAGAGGCACAGGAGGAAAAGCAGAATCACGGTGCCAAAGCAGTCAAGGGGAAAGGTTTACACTGTAGGGGAGAAAACTGTAGAAGGATGGGAAGGGAGGGGGAGGCTGAGAGCTGGAAAGGCTCCATCTTCTGGCAGGGACCATTAGTAGTGTCAAAACCTAGGTGGTTCTGTGGCCTTACTACAGCCCAGTCTGTGTTGAAGCCCATGACCCATGTCATGCAAGACTTCTGTGACAATCCCTACCTTTGCTCCCACCTCACCCCCCTAAAATAGTAGCAGCCTAAATAAGATACCATCGAAGAGAACTCTTAAAAGCTGTGATAGGATGCTGAAGTGTCATTATGCACAATAGATGGCTTCCAGTACCAGGGTGGGAAGGGAAGGACTCAGTTCCATTTAAGCGGCAGGCCACTGAGAGTTTGACCACATTCCACTGTATATATAGGCATCACGAATTGGACTAGTTTTTTAATTGGGGTAAAGTTAGAATGGTGTGTGTGTGGGGGGGGGGGAGGTGAACAGGGAAGGACTGGAAAGTAAATATGATAGGGATGTATGATGTGAAATCCCCAAAGAATCAAAAAAAAAATGTTGGGAGGGGGGAAAATGCCTATGAATACTCTATGAAGAGTAAGGCATGCTATAATATGAACACTAAAGAGACTGAGGCAGGAGAGTGCTCTGAGTTCAAGATCAGCTGAGACTACATAAATATGCTGTCTCAAAAACATCTGGGCCGGAGAGATGGCTCAGTGGTTATGAGCACTGACTGCTTCCAGGGATCCTGAGTTCGATTCCTAGCAATCCTTTGTAATGAGTTCCGATGGCCTCTTCTGGTGTATCTGAAGACAGCAACAATGTACTCACACATATATAAAACAAACAAACAAACATAAAAACCAAAATCATCTAGGAAAAATAAAGTTCAGTAACCTGTGCTGAAAAGCCCTGGACTGTGTAGATCATCTTTTCTAAATTTGGAAAATGCTGTTTCTACACTGAAGTGCAAGAGAAAATGTTACTGAGACGGGGAGAGACAAGTCTTTCTTGATACACACAGAACACTAGAAGGGTCTTTAAAAAGCATTAAGACCTGGGATTTTTAAGAAGTTTGGCAAATCTCTAAATAGAAAACACAGAAAAGCACAGAAGCTCCACTGAAGTGTTGGTGGTGAGGCTGCTGTGTTTCTGCAGAACACATCAGTCTAACAGTGCAGAGACAGGAGTATAGCTCAGTAGTAGTGCGCTTATCTAGCATGTGTGAGGCACCAGGTTCTATTTCTACCATCACAAGAAATAAAGTCCAGTGATGCAGAATGTAAGCCTTTGTCCAGTCATAACGTAGAAGGCTGGAGATGCTTGGACCCTTCCAGTGCTAGAAAGAGTCCATAAGAACATTAGGAGTATACTCTAGACGTAGGCAGGCCCATAAAGGGCTAAGTAACACTGGGCACTTTCAATTTCTGTAAAGGGAAGAAGTTAGGCAGAATGATCTTTTTGGCTCCTGGGCAGGAATGACATTCTGAATTCTCTATAAATGTACTTCATATTTTCCTTGTCCAAGCAGTTAGCAACCTAATAAGAATCAAAAAAACTTGGTAAAGGTCACTCAGCAGATTAGCAGATATTTGGTTTGACCCTAAGGAACATGGGAGTCTGCACTGTGAAATTTCTAGTACTTAAAAACATTTTTTTTTAAAAAAAGCTGTAATAAAATACTGTTTTATTTCATAGCTTTCTCCCATGACCAAAGTAATTTATTATCTTTGGCTTTGTCTGGACATACTGACACCAAGATACTCATTGGGATTCTAGGGGCAAAGTCCATCACTTTTGGTCTTGAAATGAATGCAGACAGATTACCAAAACAGAAATGAAGGCAGCAAACAAGAGGCACGCTAAGGGGGAATGAGCCGGAAGGGGTCAGCTGCAGCTAGTCCTAAACATTTCCAGCTAAAAAAGACAGGAACACCCAGGGACTGGGTAGAGTCAGGGTAGCATGCAGACTCATACATATTCATTCTCTCTCCTCTCCTTCCTCTCTCTTCCTCCTTCCCTCCCTCTCCTAACAGTTCATTGTTTATCACAATGAAAAATAGAGGTACTGGCGTCCTAGCTACAATGGAGATGAAAAACCTGAGACTTACGAAGACAGACAGACGAACTACTAATTAATGGCTCAGGTGGAACCGAAACTCAAGTTTTCTAGCAGCAAATGTTGACATTATGCTCAGTCTCACACACTGCCTCACTAATGATTTTAGACAAAGAGAGCGTCTGGTGTAGGGGGAATGTGTTCTGTGTATTACCATGTTTAGTAATATCCCAGACATTTACAACTACATGGCTATAACACCCTCCTCCAACAGCTCTAACCATCAAAACTGCTTCCACAGAATGCCAAGTAACCTCTGTAGGGCATTAATCATCAGTTTAAAGAACTGTCAAAGTTTTACCAGTTTAAAATCCTATCAAGTTTCACCAATGATATTTCTATGTGAATTCTGGCTTACCAAGAAGAGAGACGGCCACTTGGGCTGACTTCCACTGTATCTAGTGCTTGGGACATACCATTGGAGCTAAAAGAAGCTTCCCCAGGGTAGAGGCGAGACAATTAAGGGCTAGGATGGCCAGGAGATTCCTTAAGAGTGAGAACGGTGGATCCTGAAAGGATATGCTTGACTAACCGCAAAGCAGGAGGGGACAAATGAGGACATGCAAGGTAAGATAAAAATCACACAAAACACAGTGCTGTAGCTTTGAGAGAGACAGGCTACAAAGGAAACTGAGTCAGAAAAAAAAGGGCACACAACCGCTTTTTTTTTTTTTTTTTGCATGGACAACACTGACGGTTTCTAAGAAGAACAACACGAAAGCTTAGCTTTACCAATTGTCTGGCAGTTGGTCATCTTTGCCCGGTGTGGATAATCCTTTAATCTCACCACTGGAAAGGCAGAGGCAGATGGATTGATGTCAGTTTGCTGCCAGCTTTGTCTTTATAGTGAGTTCAAGCTAGCCATGACTATATAGAGAATCTGTGTTCAAACAAACAAACAAAGAAAGACAACAACAGAACAAAACCCAAAGAATAAACACTAACTTCACCCCTCAATGCCATCTCCACAGCTCCATGAAGGCCCTGCACCAGCCAGCCTGAGCAGGCTAGAATCGTACTTCACACACATAACCAGGAAAAGAAGTCCACATGCCCAGGTCACATGGCAAAAACACAACAACATGGAAGACAAGATAATGCTTTCCCCAAACCCAGCACTCCTATAGAAATGTTCTCTAATAAGAATTACCTAGATGAACCCTAGAACACAAAATTTAAAAGAACAATCATAAACATAATTTTAAAAAATTCAAGGGGTTTAAAAGGGACATGAGCAAATGCTTCAGTGAACCTAAAGAGGATGAAATAAATTCCTAGTGAAGTCCAAGGAAACACAAGTGTAAGGCTGAACGAAATGATACTCTTTCTGACAATTCTGGATCAAAAAATTGAATTCAGTACATAGATGGAAATACTGAAGCTGCCAGGCGGTGATGGCGAACGCCTTTAATCCCAGCACTCAGGAGGCAGAGACAGGCGTATTTCTGGGTTTGAGGCCAGCCTGGTCTGCAGAGTGAGATATCGAAGACCCAGGGAGCCACAGAGAGACCCACTATCTCTGTCTCAAAAAAAAAAAAAAAATACAGAAGCTAACATGAGCTAACTGAAAAATTCAATAGCCCAGTTAGAAAACTCAAGGGAAAGCCTTATCATAGGATGGATGAAGTAGAAGGCAGAGAGTATCAGGGCTTGAAAATAAAGTACAGGAATTGGACCATTCAAACAAATAAACAACAAAGCAAAACAAAACAAAACAAAAACAACAGAAGAAACATGCAGGAAATTTGAGACCCAATGTAAAGACCAAATCTGATCTTACTTTCTTGCCTTTCTGCTCTAGCTCTGTCCTCTCACTGCTTCCCCTTCTCCCCCCATTCTTTTCCCCATCTCTCTCCATGTGCTCATGGCAGGCCTCTACTCCTCTACTCTCTCTGCCTTTCTCTATCTCTACTACCCTCTCAACTCCCTCCCCATGCCCTAAATAAACTATTAAAATTTTTTTTAAAAAGGTCAACTCTTTGAATTATAAGCATAGAAGAAGGAGGGGAAGGAGGAGGAAGAAGATGAAAGATCATCATCATCATCATCTCAGGTCAACGGCATAGACAAGCTCTCCCATAGGATGAGAGAAGAAAACTTCCCCCAGGCAAGGGAAGACATACAAGAGGCCAACAATAGCACAGACAGGAGTAGAAAAGAAACTCCATACAGCATAGTATAGTCAAAACTCTAAATATACAGAACAGAGGAAGAGTACTGAAAACTGCAAGAAAAAAACCACAAGTGCACATCAAAGAACATGCACTAGACAAACGGCTGATGTCTCAATAGAAACTTTAAAAGCTGCAAGAGCCTGGAGCAAATGTGCTTGAAATTCCAAAAAAGCACAAATGCCAACCTAGACTACTGTGCCCAGAAAAACTATCTTCTATAATTGACGGAAAAAGAAAAACTTTCCATAACATGGTCTAAAAGAACTCATGTCCACCACATCAGCTCTACAGAGAATACTGGAAACAATACTCTAGGGTGAAGAGGGGGGTCAGCATAGCCAAGAGACCACAGAAAGGAAACAAATGAAGCATGACTACTGAAACATAAAACAGGAGTAAGAACAGAAACAGCAAAACAACAACAACAACATAATGGCAGCCAACACTCACCTGTCAATAACTTTATATATTAGTCGCCTCAGTTCTCCAATAAAAAAGATAAATATAGCTCTTTTCCTTACCAACAAGTTTCTTTTTTATAACATATGGGAAACATGGAAACTATTCCAGAAATCTACAACTGGAGAGATGGCTTAATGGTTAAGAACACTGGCTGTTCTTCCTTTGGACCCCAGTTTAATTCTCAGCCCCTGCACAGCAGCTTACAATGGCCCTTAACTCCAGTGCCAGTAAATCCAGCAGCACTCTCTTCTTTTTTTTTATGTTTAAATTTTAATTTTTTTAACATTTTACTTTTATTTACGCATATGCATGTATTAGCATGCACGTGTACTTGCAGGTGCCTCTAGATGCCAGAAGAGAGCACTGAATCTCCAGGAACTGAGTTCTAGGCAGTTGTGAGCTGCTTGATGAGAGTTCAAGAATGGAACTCAGGTCCTCTGCAAAAGCAGCAGGTGCTGTTAACTACTGAGGTGCTTCTTCAGTTCCTTAAATAAATCTTAAAAAAAAAATTAAAAATTAAAAAAGAAAAGGAAGGAAAGGAAAGGAAATCTGGTGGGTGTAGTGGCACAGGCCTTTTCCCAGCAGAGATGGGTAAATTTCTGAGTTCAAAGCCAGTATTGTTTATTCAGTGAGACGCACTCTTAGAAAACAAACAAAATAAACCAACCAACCAGATAGATAAATAAATCCACAACTGGTTGAAATGCAAACAACAACTGACTGTGTGGTACTCAATCCACACTAATACACCTACAATCCAACTCCTACCCTCAAGATTCAAGGAACATCACCAAAGAGGGGGACAGAGAGACTAAGAGCCAGGCAGCCAGGATACCTGCTGCTAGAAAGTATCTTCCAGACATGCCAGGGAAGGTACACCCATGAAATCCCAATGATATGTTGTCTCAACAAGGCAAGTGTGAGTATGCTTGGCCCAGGGAGTGGCACTATTAGGAGGTGTGACCGTCTTAGAATAGGTGTGGCCTTGTTGGAAGAAGTGTGTCACTGTGGAGATGGGCTTTGAGACCCTCCTTCTAGCTGCCTTGAAACAGTTTGCTCCTGGTTTCCTTCGGATGAAGACATAGAACTCTCAGCTCCTCCAATAAGTACTATGGCTGCCTGGACTCTGCCATGCTTCCTGGCATGATGATAATACACTGAACCTTAGAACCTGTAAGCCAGCCCCAATTAACTGTTGTCCTTTATAAAAGTTGCCTTGGCCACGGTGTCTCTTTACAGTAGTAAAACCTTAAGACACCAAGGCGATACAGAGAAACCCTGCCTCAAAACAAAACAAAACAAAACAAAACAAAAAAAAACCCTAAGACAACATGAGTAATGACAACAGTAGCTGACATGTCAGATGGGGGAAATTTCACATTACACCCACATTAGATGAAGAGCTACAGGAAATCAATGGCTGCTGAGGGAGAAACATTCAGTTTTCTCTAGGGACAAACTCCCTGGTAAGTTATTCAATCCAAAATAATCAGCTCTAAACACATATACATATGGACAACACTAAATGGACTAACCAGGTTGTATGTATATATTTATAGATATAACACATTATTATTATTATTATTATTATTACTACTATTACTATTATTATTATTGAAGAGAACAAATTTTAGAAGGAGTTGTGAGAAGACACATGAGCTGGAGGGAGAAGAACAACAAGTGGACATTATGTAAATACAATACTAGTATATGAAATTCTTGTAAATTTAAATATTTAAGTTAAAAGCACATAAAATCCTTGTTCATATTGTTTACAGTTTTCTTAGCTATAGTTGGACCTGGGAGCTTTAAAGAATGTCAATATATGGCCTCAATCCAAAAGATCATTTTAATTGTTTGAGGCAGGGCTTAGGCATTTTTTGTTTTAAAGGTCTTTGGGTAATTCTTAACCAGGGCTAAGAGGCACTGGTCTTCAACAGTGTCCCCTTCCTCCAATAAGGGGAGAGACACAGAAAAGTTAAGTGATGTGACTAGCCTAGGTTTATGCACTTGGATGTGTATGGGGCTAAGACCACTGTTTAGACACCAAGCCCAGATTCTGGAAGATATTCCAGGACACTGGGCTACAATCCATACTTCCATCTATAAGAAACACAATTATATGATGACTTGGCTCTTAAGTTCCGTCAGGCTTAAAGCCTGAATTAATCTAATCACGAAACCATTGACTTAAGCATCCTCCCAAGTATCTAGGATAATGGATGTTGGTTTCACTGCTGTCTCCTGGGGGCCGTTAAGAAAGCAAAGGATCTCCAGAGACACAGCCTGAGAAGCCAAATAAACAAACCACAGAACAAGCAGGCCTTTTGAAACCTAGCTCACAGATTATTCCTACACAGACGAAAATCTGGGCATCTGGCCACAAGGAGAAATATCTTCAGAAGCTGCCTTCCTTCCTCCATAAGCCAAAGAGGGAGTGAGGGTCAAAGGCAGCCGTCGAGGTATACCCATAGATCTTCATTCTAACAGGAAATCCGCTTGCTTCTCCTTGGCCCTGGATAAGGTCAACCACACCCCTCATAACAGACCCACCCTTTTGCTGTGTCATTCTTGGACTCTGGCAGCAGGTGGGAAGTAGACTTGCGAGACTGCCAAATTGGAAATCTGAGTCTGCTCTATGCACTCACTGTATTCATTCCAGCGTCTTGATACAGATAACTGCTAGGACAGAGCAATCCTCATGGACAGATCTTGTTAATTACAGACTCCCAACCAACAGGGAGCTTTCTAACACAGGGTTTATCTAAGGCAGCTCTAGTCAGAGGCACACCCTTCTGCCTTCCACTCTTGAAGGATGCAGCTCAAGACAGCGGAGCTACTGTTGGCAAGGCCTGGTACGGAGCTTGGAAGAGCTCTGGGTTCCTACTAGCTAAAGGCAGAAGCCCTGAAAACAACCTGTTCCTTTCTACAGACTGAATGGACAAACAAGGACAAACAAAAGCCCTGAAGGCAGGACTTGGTGTTCATACCTGCCAGTTACTGAGTCCCTGTGTCAGGTACCAGAATAAGCACTTTATCCATTCATTATTTTATGTTATGTTCTGATACTTATAAGCTAAGCAGTATAACACACACACACACACACACACACACACACACACACACACACACTGTCCCCTGACAGATGAAGAAACTGAGGCACAGCTTGGTTTTGTAATTTGACAAAGGCCATGCAGTTAGCAAGCAGCAGAGCAAGGATTTGAACATTAGCATTCTGCATCCAGATCTTGAACAAGTCTCTATAAACAATTTTTCCTGTTTGATGCCAACTGATCGTCAATTCTTTTTTATTTTTTCAGGTTTGGTATCTGTGGTGGTTTGGATGAAAATGGCTCCCATGGACTCATGTATTTGAATACTTGGTCCCTCTTGGTGGAACTGTTTGGGAAAGATTACACGGGGTATGACCTTGTTGGAGGAGGCATGTCATTGGAGCTTGGAGGTTATGAAAGCCCACATTGTTCCCAGTAAGCTCTCTCTGCCTCTTGGTTGTGACTCAAGATGTGAGCTCTCAGCTGCTAGTCTAGCACCATGCCTGCCTGCCTGCTGCCATGCTCCCTGCCATGATGGTCATAGACTCTAACCCTCTGAAACTGTAAGACCCAAACAAACTCTTCCTTTTATAAGTTGTCTTGCTCATGGTGTCTTTTCACAGCAACAGAAAAGTAACTAAGACTTTTTTTTTTTCCTGGTTTTTTGAGACAGGGTTTCTCTGTATAGCCCTGGCTGTCCTGGAACTTAAACTTATACTCTGTAGACCAGGCTGACCTTGAACTGAAAAAATCCATCTGCCTCTGCCTCTTGAGTGCTGGGATTAAAGGCGTGCGCCACCACTGCCCGGCAGGACATTTCTAAAGTCTATTACAAATTTCATGATCAGCCAATTTTGAAAACAGAAAAGCAATATATAACATTTTGACTATGATTACAAAGAACATGCCAACACCTGCCTGGGGTTGCTGGAAAAGCAATCTACCTGTGGGATGGATATCTAAGGTATTAAGTTACGGTCTGGTCCACGCAGGTTCACGCCGTCTCCACACAGTGACTCTAAAGCAGCAGCACCTTGTAAGGCTGCAGACTGCCAGGACGAGTCTGCCCCGCCCCCGCCCCCGCCCCAGCTTCTTGACTGGAAAAAAGAATAATAACCTGACCTCTCTATGCTCTCTGCCAAGTTTTAGAGATTAATGTACAATGTCCCTACCACGAAGCTCTTATAATTTTTTTAAAAAGCAATTTTATTTTTTGATATTTGATATCAAAATTAGGTTCTCGTGCTAGACAAGGACTCTACCAGGCTCATTCACTTTTTTTTTGTTCCTTTGTTTTTGTTTTGTTGTTGTTTTCTTTTCTTTTTTTCTTTTCTTTCTTTCTTTCTTTTTTTTTTTTTTTTTTGAGACAGGATTTCTCTGTGTAGCCCTGACTGTCCTGGAACTTATTCTGTAGACCAGGCTGGCCTTGAACTCAGAAATCCACCTGTCTCTGCCTCCCAAGTGCTGGGATTAAAGGTGTACGCCACCATTGCCCGGCTGTTGTTGTTTTCAATACAGGGTTTCTATATGTAGCCCTGGCCATCCTAGAATCATTCTGTAGAGTCTGGCCTTGAACTCACAGAGATTTGCCTGCCTCTGCCTCCTGAGTGCAGGGACAAAAGGCATGCGCACCACCATGCCCAGCAGGCTCATTCACTTTTAACTAGGAACTGAAACCCCAGGTATAAAAATGTAGAAGCACCATAAAGATGAAGCTGTCACTTCTAACAAACTGTTTTAAACAAATGTCACTTCTTGAAAAAATTATCACAATTATTATTTAATAAGAAGCTGACATTATTTCAAATCTTAAACTATAATTGGAACTGGGAAGCAATTTCATAATGTTTATGATCTACTTATTATTTTCCTTATCTTAATTTATTGGATTTATAAGGTTGTCAGCCATCATACTGACAGTTCCCACAAATGACAGCTATTTCCCTAAAAGTTAAAATAGCATTTTCCCTAAGACACTACAAAATATATACCGAAAGGTCTTAATGAGTCACCAGATGGAGTATAAAGAACGGTTGTATTAGGAACTGAATCCTTATAACTGAAAAATTCAGACTGTAGCCTGTGGGCATTAGTTGATAAAATTACAGTCAAAGCTTGGGGGAAGCCACTCTACACTTAGGAAGTTAATATACTTAAAAATTTATGAGTGTGTGTGCGCGTAGAGATAGCAAGCATATGGAGGTCAGAAGATAACTCTGTGGAGTCAGTCTCTCCTTCCACCATTATATGTGATCCAGGGATCAAACTCAGATCATTATCTTTGCAATAAGAGCTTTTACCCACTAAGCCATCTTGTCAGCCCCAGACAACTAATCTTAATTTACTATATTAAGTCTGTTGGAAAGACAAAAAGTAACACCTACACATAAATAGTTAGGAAGGCTAACAGCTCTATACTACACAGCCCCATATTAGGTTTAATAACATAGCATGTTCAGTACTGTAATTAATGTTTACATGGAATGCAACTCTGCATGCAAATAAGGCACATTTCTTCAGAGTGCACCCCTAGAGCTAGCAACAATAAATATTTACTTAGGACTAATAACATGTCGAACTCTTTCCAGTGTTATAAGAAACAGACCTTTTCCAAGAGAGAGTAACATTCTACGGGTGGGAGGCAAGGGATCAAACCTAGAGCATGGGCTCTGCTACGGAATTATATACCCTGTTCAAAGCAATTCACTTTTCTACTTGATATATCCTCCATATGCCAATTAATTTTATAGGAATAAATACGAAAGGAAAGTAATGGCAAAATTATAGGTTACTGTTATGAATACAATGAAATTAAGCACTATATCTAAAG